>JAVSCE010005941.1:0-27674 GCA_032199065.1 Smutsia gigantea | reverse complement strand
TCCTAAGCCTGGAGGCAGAGCAGTGACCCGGAATAAGCTCACAAGTGCCAAGCAGAAACCAGAAATGAGAACCAGCTTCTCTCTGCTTCTTCAGCCTGGGATCTTAATCATTACCCTTTTCTGATGCTGAACTGTGCAACTGTTATCTGCTAAATGAATGAAGTAGGACATTTCAGGAAAATGATATCTGAGCCTTCTAATGGGACAGCTAGACTTCTGAGAACCAGCTTTCAATGCTCGCTCAGGAAGGCCACCACCCTCATGTCTGGCTGGTGGGAATAAGAACCGCTATGACCTTTCTGGACAGCAATCTGGCAAAAGATAGCAAAAGTTGCAAAATGTGTTATTTTGACCCACCAACTCCATTTCTTGGGCTCTCTTCTAGAAGATAATGAAAGAAGTGTAATTTATGTACCAGGGTATTCATTGCAGCACTATTTATAAACAGCCTAAATGCCTAATAATAGAAGGAAGTGAACTGTGGTATATTCAACACAAGAGAGTGATAAAAAATAAGGAAGGCATAAGTTATTCTCATTATAAAAAAGTAAAACTTATTTTTCACAAATAAAATACATTATTACACTTCTTTAATGACAACTATTCGAATGAAAGGCTTTGAATAGAAATAAACATGCATTTATCAACTTAAGTATAGCATACTTTTAAAACTCTTAAAAATGAAATTTTGGGTCCTTAATAACACAAGAAAATATTTATGACAACATTATGCTGACAAAAGCCAGAATAGAAAATTATGTATATGGTATGACCACAATTATGTGGGGGTAAAAAACTGTGCTGAAAATATCCAGAAGGAAATGCACCCAAATGTTAGTAGTGATTATCTCATGTTGGCAGAATTATGGACAGTTCTCTTCTTCCCTTTCTTTAAGTTCTTATTTTTTATACTTTCTTTATTTTTTAAATTTCCTATCATAAACATTTATTATAATTAGAAAAAGAAGGAAAACAAGTCCTTGGAGAAGGGGATAAAAAAGCACCCCCTACGCCATGGGTATACAACCACATCACTTTGCCACTCCGAAAAATTCACTAGTATTTACTGCACACCCACTAAAGGCCCAGCCCAGCCACTGCCGCCATAGAAGGAAAATTAAGGGCCAAGCCCCACCCTGAAAGCTCACTTATACAATATACATACTCTTTGCTTAGCAAATAAGCCAGACCCAGATGATATCCCTGTTAAGGCTGGAAAGTAATACAACCGTTTGCTTAACCAGTTCAGCAGAGTAAATGATTCCACCAGCACTGTGTGGCCCCTTCATTGGTACTGCTGGAGAGACGAGACTGTTTCTGGAGCCCCCCTGGGAAGAGTAGGTTTCAGGAATACTTTACAGCCCAGGAAAAAAACTGTTATCCCTTAGTCTAAACATTGAATGCGGAGGTGCGGAGGCCCCTCTGAGGCAAAACAAACAAAGCACCAGAAAGGAGTAAGAATGAGAGGCCTGGGAAGGAACCTAACTGGTCAGGTGGGGACCCCTAGGCATGAGAGCTCCCATCTCCAGGCCTCAGTTTCCTCATCCATAAAATGGGGTCCCTAAGGACAACCTCAGGGCTACTGTGAGGCTCAAAGAAGAGAAAGTAAGCCATTCCATCTCTCTAGGCTGAGCTTCAGTTTCCTTATCTGTAAAACAAAGTCAATATCTCCTCCCTTATAGTGCTGTTAACAGATTAAACAAGACAGTGGAGACACAAACAAAAGGTGAACACACACAGCAAGCATGCTACATATGGTCGCCACGATTCTTACTGCTTATAGAACAGGGAATAGAATACATAAATGAATCCTAGGCCTCAAGTTCCTTATCTGCAAAATGGGGAAACCAATTCATTCCCTAAAGACTAAATTTATGAACAGAAGCTTAATCTTCATGCTTGCACTGGTGCAAGTTAAATATGACGACTGCTGTGGGCTCACTTTGTGCCCTCAGACATGTGGGTCCTGTTCATGCGCTGGGCACAGAGCCCTCTGACTCAGAGGGATAAGAGCAGGGAAAGCCTGACATTAATCCTATCCACCCCCTAGTGCAGCATGGACACCGGGGCCCAGAGAAAGGCGCACATCAGCACAAGTCACCTAGTACTTTGTCAGTGGCAAAATCAGGACCCAAGCCCAGGCCTTCAGCTGCCCAGCCTTACCCACCATGTCTGCTGCTTTTCTCTGCCCTGCCCTTAAATTGCTAATGTCCCAGGCAAAGCAGACATATGGTTGGGGAGGAGGAGGGGAAGCCAGCGTGCAGCAGGAACCAGCCTGCCTGTGGTCTCCAAACTCAGAAACCACATCAGGCTGAAATATGACACACTCTCCCTCAGTTGAAAGGGAAGAGATATTTTTACTTAATATCCCCTGCTGCCTAAACACTGGTCTCTTTTTTTCTCTCCCCTCAAAAATTCATTAACTCCTGGGACACGCTTTTCCCTGCCTCAGCCAGCATTTTCTCCAGGGATGACCATGCGGCAGGGAGGTGCCTACTTTTCCTGACTTCCCCAGAAAGCTTTCCAGAGCGCGAGCTCAAATGGTGAAAGGTAGAGGGGACTTGGTCCTGACTGGACCCCCGACTCACCAAGTGGCCTTGATCAAGTCTGTGACTTCTGGGAGCCTTGACTCCCTGAAACGAGGGGCAGAGTGACCTACACTCTGGAGTCCTGTTGATAGCATAGAAAAGTATAAGTTTACAAACAGCCCTGAGAGCCCACTACCCCCACCCCACCTCTCTGCTGCAGGTCTGAGCTGCTCAAGTGGCGCACACTGCCTCATGTCCTTGGTCACAGCCACAGTGAAACTCCCACCAATTCTCATAATGTCAGGATGAACCTTCTGAAGAGTGTTTAATGCAGCAATTAAGAGCTATGGCTCTGTAGTCAGAACTCTGGAATTCTGGCACCATCTTCTAATAACAATAAAACCCGAGGCACCTTATTTAGCATCAGTTACTTCAGCCATAAAAGTGGATAGAAGTACCAGCCTCAGAGGAAGGGTTGTGAGGAATCAACAAAGTAATCGATGTTCCAGTGCTTGGTACACTCAAAGGTAGACCAACATACCCCCATTTTACAGATGAGGAAGCTGAGGCCCAGAGGGCTGGGACTTGGCCAAAGTCACTCAGAAGAACTAAGATGTGGTTCCACTCTCAAATCAGTGCTACAGTCTCTCTAATACACACTCAGAGACCATAGATATAGGCTTGAACAAAACTGGAGTCCAATGCTCCAGCAAAGGACTACAGACCACGCAGAAATCATCTCTATGACCTGCCAATTTCTCATGAAAGACCCAAACTACCCACATAGAGTAGGAGGAAGTGACTGACCGGCACTGGATAGCTAAGAAATGTGAAGGTATGCAATCAACAGCTCTTGTTTGTAATAGCTTGGCCGAAGCATACACATGGCTGTTAACAGTGGTTACCTCTGCAGGAAGATTTGGAGGGACAAAGTTTATGATATACTTTTCCCTGTGTTTTAATCTTGAACACTAATTTTTTTCACTTTAAAAATAATCAAGAAGGAAGGAAAACAAAAAATACAAAAATCAAAATAATTTAGTAGCCTTAAGCAGTAGCTATAAGCCTGTTGTCTGCTTTTAAATGAAATTTACAGCAGGTTCTGAGATCTGTAACTGGGTTTCCAGAATCTGCACTCTGATCCATCCCTGCAGCCACTGCTCTGGTTCACACCTGTACTCTCTTTCACTTGGACCATGCAACAGTCTCCTTGGGGTCCTTCTGCCTCCAGTTTAACCCTTTCTGATGCATCCCTGACATCAGCATTAATGAGAATTTTTATCAATGCCTCGGCCAAAAACCTTTCTCAGCTCTTCATTGCTTTCAGGATAAAGTCCAAACTCTTGGTTTATAATCTAGTTCCTTCCATATTTATAATCTGAACTCCCACCTCCCCCCTTCTCTCATCTGCCATTGTAGCCATGTGGATTGCTCAGGAAACCTCAGTGCCTTTGCAGAAGCTGTTTCTGCTACTTAGAATGTCTTTTCCCTCAATCCCTTTACTTCCTGAGAAAATATTACTCACTTCCAATGCCTGCTTGCCCAGACAGACTTAGTCACCTCTTTTCAGGCTGAAGTAACTCTCAGTATCGTGTGATGTTGTCAATCACCATAATGAGAAGCATCTTGAGGACAGAAAGCTTTGTCCTCCTTGGGCTCTTGGGCCCACATGGCAAGACACAGAACACAGGCCCAGAAGAGTGCTGAATCAAGGAAAGAGGGAAGGAAGGAAATGCCATGAGAGGCAAACCCTACAGCCTCCTCCTCCCCCTTGGGAGCTGCCTGCTTTCCCTGGTTCAAATTAGCCCACAATAAAAAGGACTATGGAAAATTCTGGAGTAAAGTTCCCTTCCCTGATTCACAGAGAAACTTCTTTGCTGCTATGTAACTCACTCCGGTGCCAATCCAAGCTCCCCCTGCTGTTTACCATTTCCCTGGCATTTATAAATAGCAAGGCCCCAGAAAGGAAAACAGAATTTCAAGGGAGATGGATGCAGCCTGTCCCCCATCCCACCCTTCCTCCTCCTCTGTTCCAAGCCGCTTCCCCTAACATCCCAAGAAACACCAACCAGCACCCCCAAATGTGTGTGGGAGGTGGGGGTTGGCGGGGGTGTCAGCCCCTTAGTGAATGGAACACTCAAAGAGTCTAAAGCCCCACCAGCTAGAAGTCAGCTAAGGGCCAACTTGAACTGGATCCCAGCCCTGCCCCTTCCTCGCTGTGTGACTCTGCGCCCACTGCAAACCCTCCGGGCCTTTCAGGTTTCTCAGCTGTGGAATGGGTTGAGTGAGTCTCCAGCAAGCTGTGGACACTGTGAAGTGGTGCAGCAAGAGGTGCCAGTGCTTTGGTCAGAAATGTGGTCCTGGGAGAACAGGACATGCAGGATTACATTTTGCAAAGTCCCCAGGGGCTAAACAAAAGCAGTAGGCACCTCCCCCAGAGGCCCTGCCTTCCACAAGGCCCATGTTAGCCCCAGAAAAGCCCTGACTGCCTTTTTAGAGTTCTGGGGGTTTAAGAGGTACTCTCTCAGTTCCAGAAAGGTATGAGGGCTGGATAAATGGTGGGCGTCTAGGTGGAAGAGGAACTATAAAAGAAGCCAATGTCCCTTGTCCACCCAACGGTTCCCCCAGATTTCTGGGGACTTCGGCGTGCCCTTGGTCACCGCCCAGAGCAGCCAGCCTGCACTGGACTAGAGGACAATGCTGTAATCAGGTTCTGAGGTGAGTAGACTGGGGAAGAGATGGGGGCCCGGGAAGAAGGGGAGTTTCCAATCACTGTCTACTCTGAAAGAAGTTTCTGTGTGAGTCAGGGAAAGAAGCACACAGTGCAGGGCCGAGGAGGAGACGCACCTCCAGGTAGCAAATGCCAGCAGATTTCGGAATACAAGGAAGAACTTTCTAACAGTCCTGGGCCCAGAAAGAGGAAGGGGTGGAGGGCTTCTCACTGCCCCGGGAAAGCAGGCGAAGGCATTATTACCCTGGATGCACGGATCCCTTGTCCAGACCCTCCCCCGCGGAGCCACCGTCCACACCGCGGACTGGAGGCTACCTGCAAGTCCTGGTCAGACACACCGAGTGCGGGGTGACCCCGAGCCAGGTTCCGCCACCTGCGGGGGCGGGGTCACGGTCAGCTCAGGTGCTCGCGGCACAGCGGGGCCTGTGGGTGGAGACCCGGCTCCCCTCTTCCCCTGCCCTAGCCGCCCAGTCCACCCTCCTTGGTCCGCTAGAAGAGCAGCAAGGTGAGGAAGGAAGCCTTTCCCTGGCGACGCCCCCGCTGCCGGGACGGGCTCCAGGCGCCGACGAGCTCGCATCGGAGCGAGGGAGAAGGACCCTGACGCCCGAGCTCCTCAGATGCCCGGGATCCCCACATTCCCTACCTGCTGCTGCAGCGCTGGCGACGGCGGCTGCTGGGTCCAGCTGAGTTCAGCTGGTTCCGGCGGCAAGCGGGGGCTCTGCGGCTGCTGGGCCGGGATGGGCAGGGCGCGGGCGGGAGCCGCCCTCGGGGCGGGGCGGGGCGGGGGAGGAGCCCCGGCCCCTCTCCCGGAGGCGGCGGGGGAATGGCGACTCTGGCTCCGAGCTAGCGTTCCTCGAGGGCACTCGGGTGGCACTTTCCCCAAACCCCTCGCTACGTCCCCGCAAGGAAGGCATCCAGCCCTCTGCCTTACCGGAGGGTAAGCTGAGTCCCAGAACCCTGAGGAAAGATATGCAGGAGTCAGGGGGAGGGAAGGAGAAGCAGGGGAACGCTAGGGCTGGGCTGGCGCCAAAGGGCCCAGTTGGGGTGGGCAGAGTTTCGTGCTCAACTAGGATCGGCGGAGGCGAGTCCCAGCTCCAGGAAGCAATGGAGGGTGAAATGGGAACAACAGGGAGAAAACCCCCAGCAAAAGCAGGGGAGGTGTGCAAGCAGCGGCGAAACCCACTGAAAGGAATAAAGGGCATGAAGGATTCCCAGCTTCATTCGAATGAAAAAAATAAGAAATGCCAAAGTGCATCCTTGTCCTTAAATCAGAGCATTAAGCAGGGGCTTTGGAATCAGAGGGCCTTGGTTGGAACTAACAATTAGTCCTGTAAGTGACTTAACATATCAACGTCTCATTTCCTTATCTGTAAAATGGGTATAGAAATTGTCTCTTCATGGAGCTGTTGGAAAAGATCAGCTGAGAGGAAGACTCAGCACAATGGCAGGTACTGTGGGTCTCCATAAATGGAAGTTCTTAGTGTGATGGCAGATACTATTTTAGGTGACTGGGAAAATCCACATTGTCCAAAAGATGACTGTAAGGTCACTTTTAAATAAATCTAGTTTATCTCAATAGTATCTCATATGCATTCAAGAAATAGCCATTTATGATGGCACAGAGCACAGGCCAGCCAGCCTCCCAACAGTCCTATTGCAAACGTGGGTTCCCAGGCCTCTTGTAGTTGTTCAATGACTTCTAATTGCAAGGATGCACACAACTTGGCCAGATGACCAAGATGTCCATTCTCAGCCTATATGAGGACAGCAGCCCCATGTTCAGCTGGGTAAATCTCCCTCTTACACCAGTTAAAACGTCCCTAGTCAATAACTTCTGGGTGCTGGGGATCAGACCAGAAAAAGCTTGTGTTGTTTAAGTAGCAGAGAGGCCAGGAGCTCAGCCCTGTCTTCCTGGTTCTCCCTGGTTTTTCCATTGCCTAGCAGCCAGGGCCTGAAGAGCCAGCCTGGCTTTTCCTCCTGCCCTCCTCCATCCTTTCCTACAACTCTAGTAATTACAGGAGCCATTTCTCGAACCCTTTGTGCCACGCTGTGGGCTTCCATGTGCTACCAACTTTAATCCTTACCTCCCTACCTGCATCTCCTAGGTAGGCATTACCATGTGCAGTTTTCAGATGAGGCAGCTAAAAGGGTGAAATAGCTCTCCGGAGTTCCCACACGTGACACCATACACGCCTGCGTCCTTAGTCCCCTCCGCTTAGTCCCCTACATCGTCATACACTGCTACCCTTCCTGGCTTAGGAAACGCTGCTCCATTCCACTTTCTCTGAGAACTGACGCAGGGTGCCCACCCCCTAGAGAGGTTCACACTCTTTCTCTGCCACTCTGCTTTTTCCAGAGGCTGTTTGTGGCCCACTGTGGGGCAAGTGGGGAGAAAGGCAGCAACACAGACTATTTGGCTCTGAGTTCTTTGATTACAATCCCGGCATGTATATGCACTGGAATTATCTAACATGTAATTTCCAACACCAACAACCTCTCTCAGGCAAAGAAAGGTAAACTGCTGAATCCATGTCTCCAAAGAACTGGAGAATATCTTACTGGGATGGAGGAAACACTGGAGAACATCTAGTCTAACCTCTCAGTTTAGAAATGGGGAAACTGAAGCTAAGAGAGCAGAGGCTACACTAACCCTGTGATAGCTCCGTTTGGTACTTGAGAAACACATAAGCATAGACTATCACCAGAAATAATTAAAAATGATGATGACAGCAATGATGATAACCAATACTTTCCTGGAAGGCCAAGCAGATTCCTAGTGCCTTCCCTCGGCACCCACATTTACACTATAACCCCCACACCACCCTAAACATAGTTGACAGCATTAGGAGTGTACACCAGAATTTGGAATTAGAGTCTGGGATATGACAGTCATAGTTAATTAACAGCCTGTGAGAACTGGTCATCTTTCAGGGCTAAGGCCATGGTTTTGGTGTGGCCGTCTTCCATAGACAAAGCCAGTAAGACACCCATTAAGTGGCTAGGTGGGTGGGGAGAAACTCAGGGAGGACAAGGCTAGCCTGGCCAGGGAAGGCTTCTGGATCCATGGGGCTCTTTTGAATGCAGACCTCTCCTGAAGCTAGCTCTGGAAAAATAAGTTATTAGGACAAGTATGAACTGAGCAATGAATGTCTTATAGCGGGTTCCTAAAGTAGGACACAAGACCAGGATTTTGTGCAAAGGATTAACTGAGGGGTTGCTCTCAGGAGATCCTAGAATTTCCCAAGGAGCCCTAGGGCAGGGAGGTAGCTGGGCCTGGGGGTCAGACCTGAGTACTAAAGAGAGGGTACCCAGAAAATATTCTCCCTCCCTATCTTTCTTCTCCGTCCTTCTGCTTCATTGTTCTGCCTCACATCAGACAAGCATCTCTGCTTTCCATAAAATAGCTTTTACCAGCAGTGAGCTGGAATCTTTGTCTGTGGCCCCCATGCTAACTAGCATCAGATGCCTACCATTTATCCAAATGACTTCAGCCAGAAGGCCAGGGTTATACTGCACAAACCTGGCTGCTCCCATTGTAACCTGTGGATGGAGAGAGAGCCAGGCAGAGAGGACAGCCTCACTAGACTGAAGGACACAGCCTTGGAATAATGGAAAGAATACAAATGGAGGTGATGAATGGGACAGCATCTTCTACAGGCACAGAATAAACAAAGGTTTGGAGGCTGGAGGAAGATGAGCCTGGAAGAAGAGACAGACAGAGTCTTTTATTTGCTCTGGCCTGGGTCTCTTCAGAGGTGTGCTAGAGTCACCTTGAACTAGCTTGCAAGAGCTGCTTGTTAAATTAACAGGAATTGTGACAGCAGTTTTTAAACACAGCCTGCAATAAAAATTAATTTATATAAACATAATTAAATAAATTATAAAGGTAATAACTTCTCAAAACTTGTCACTTCCTAATTACTATACTATTACCTATGCTTATAGGGTTATTTTAGCTATTTATCTATATGGCGGAAATACTCTCTAATTGTGTGCTATATTGCACATCACCTCTCAATTCCACATTCAGTAATGTTTTGCTAGTAATCTGAAATCAGCCATGGTGGGAGCATTTACACCATGGAAATCAGCAAAGGCTACAAATCAGGGCTTCCTTTCTCCCTCCTTTTCACCCACCCAGAGCCTGTTGTTTACCATTTACCAGCACAGTACTGCTCAATACCTTGGGTTTCCCCCATTTGACTCTCTGCATTGCCTGTTTAAGTGTGTAGCTCCCCAACTGGGAGCTCAGTGGAAGGAAGAAGTGTGTTTGCTTGGTTTGTCAATATATCCCATGTTGAGGAGTGCCTGACACAGAGCAGATGCTTAGGGAATTTATACTGAATTCATTAATCAGTAAATGAGGGAAACGAAAGATGAGTTTGTTAGATAGAGTGAGTTGGGACACATCAGAAGGACTCAGAAGAGGGTTGCACTTTGAATTCCAAGAGCTGCCAATCCTAACATTTTCTGAATGCCCTGGGCAGGAATGTGTCTGTCCCACTATTTTAATGAGAAATTAAAAGTATGGGTTCCATACAATCACTGTCAGCTCAGTCATAAAACCCAGTTTATTTCCACATCGTTGGATTTCTAGAAGCATGATTCTATAATTGTGCCCCATAAATGCTGGGAAGATGCTGAAGAGCAGGAGCTTCAGCGAAGGTCACTGATTCCATCCAGACTCCCAGGTTCGATTTTCAAGGAAATAGCAAAAGCACCCAGATGCTCATCCTCCTTCTGCCAGGCCTGTCACTGCTGTCCACAGCTACACACAGCTGGTCCTGTGACACTGGCATTTATAATAAAAAAATTTTCATTGAAATTATAACTACCACTTTTGGGGCTTACTTATTATTTCAATTAAGCCTTACAAATACCCTCAAGATAAGTATAATGTTCAATTTTTCAAATAAATAAACAGGCTCAAAAAAGATAAGTAACATGCTTAAGGTTCCACAGCTGGGTGAGTGGTAGAACTGGGATTTGCATCCAGGTCTGTCTCCAGAACCCAGGTTCCTTCTATAGCCAAAGGGAACGAAAGTCAAGGACAAAGGAAGGCCTCTTCCATGCCTCTTATTATTCAGGATCAGGAATTATTTAATTTCATCTTGACAATGTTAGAGCCTGATGTTAGACCCTTCCCTGTACACTTCATATAATGCTTCATGACAACTCACTATTTCTTTGTATGGAAGGTATTTAGAATCTTTTAAGAAATGTGGACCTATTTAAGAAAGATTATAAATGGCTATGTTTTAGAGATAAAAAGTAATTCATAAAACCCCTTGAACATACAACACACACCCGAAAAAAACTTTGAGGTTATGCCAATTTTGCAGTCTTTTATTCTGTACCCACATAAGTTCATGTTTTCAGTTTTTTCCTTCTTATTTATATACTCTTCTGAGTACCAGCTATGTGCCAAGCCCTGCGCTCAGGGCTAAGGACATAGAGATATATCAGCCACTGACTCAATCTCTGTAGGGCCTGTGGCCAAGGAAACAGACAATTACAGTAGGGTGTTACAAGAACTAAGAGGAAGCTCTGGCTAGGGATGGGATAAGAGGCTGGGTACAAGAAGACTGCAAAGGAGGAGATGAGGTGAGCCTTGGTGGACACCGCTCTGCACCTCAGTTTCTCCATCTGATAATTGTGTTCACTTCAAAGAGTTGTAGGGAAATGAAAGTATTCGGGTCAACTGCTTTCTGCAAGGTCTGGAGCAGAAAAAGGGCTCTGTAAACAGCAACTGGTATCATTGGTGGGAACCCCATAAGTAAAGGCATGGAGGTGTTTAAGCCAAGTAAGCATGTGCCAGTGTGTCTGGAACGTAGGGTGTGTGGACTGAGCTATGGAAGATGAAGCCAGACAGCAAGAGGACAACAGCATTCACAGGTGTCGGGCATTCTCTCCTTCACATCTGACCAAATTCCTCCTGCTGGAACTATGCCACTCCCCGTTCACAGGTGGAGAAACTGAAGCTCAGAGAGGTAAAGTCACTTGTTTATGTTGCACAGCTGGGAAATGGGAGGATTGGAATGAGAACCCAGATTTAACTCCAAAGCCACTGTCTCTCGGATGGGGCTGAGAGCATGCCAGGCTGAAGCTGTTGGAGGCACTCACGCAGGAGCCCGACACTGCTAGAGCCAGGTCAGGAAGAATTTCCTTGGGAGGGGAGGGGGTCCGCTGGCCTGGCAGCCTGTGCCTGCCAGGGACTCAGCAGGAAGAGCTGGCTTTTGTTCCAGATGAATCAGCCCAGCTGTTCTTGGAAGCCCTGCCCACTCTTCTGGGCTCAGCAGACCAGAAGGCACTCAGCTGTCCCCGAAGGTCACCAGTGGGGCGGAGGGGCAGTACTTTGTACACTGGCTGCACCATTTACAGAAAGCTGTATTATCACGACACAGAACAATGGGGTTTTTCAAATGTTATGCTGCTGCATCTCAGGCTGCAAGTTGTAGTGGAAACAGACTCAGGCCAGTAAAGCATTACCTTCTTTGGAATTTGGGAAAACTAAAAAAAAACCTAAAACTAAAACTAACCCCGTATCAATGATACTTTAATTTAAAAAAATGCACCCATGACAGCTTATGGATTTAAGTTTGAGTCAAACATTGATCTCCCTCCTCCACTTTCCTCCTCCCCCTTTCCTTCTTCTCCCTATTCTTCTGTGCTTCTTTCTCTTTTTTCCCCAGTTCCTCCCTCGCCTCTTTCTCCTTTTTTACCACTGTTTCAGCAGTAGCAGCCCTTTGCTGACATCCAGGCAGCCTTGCCCAGGGAATCAGGACACCAAGTTCACTTCCTGTCCTGCCTCTTTCTTGCAGAATGATCCTGGGCAAGTCACTCACGCCTCTGAGCCTCACTGTCTCATCTGCAAACCGGGACTACCTCTAAGAGAAGTTATACCTGGCACATAAATCCAGGAGTTTTTCTAGCCTCTCCTTCTGCTACACTGGCCCCAAGGAGAGCCAGAGAGCATAAGTCTCATAAGATGTAGTAAACTGTCTTTCAAAACATTAGACTTTAGGTTAAGTCACCCTAGGTTGTCTCATTTTACATCTGTCATTTGTAAGAACATCTTCAAAAACTTGCAGCGCAAATTCAATCCCTTCACTTCTTTTTTCTTTTTTCTCAAATAAAACCACTGTCTTGGGAAGTCCAATGCCTGATTAGCAAGAAGTGCAAAGTTTCCTGGATGGAGCTTTCCTCTCCTCCTGAATGTTCCCTGAACTCTCAGCCCATGCACACACCAAGCAAGCTGTCTGCAGATTTGCTTTCTCCCTGGTTTGCAGTTTTGCTGTTTTGACCCTGATCTCGGACAGATAATGCTGCAGATCCAGGTCACCGGGCAGGTGCCAGGGGTTTCCAGGAGTTGTCCAGCTCCCTCACTGCTTAGCCCAGACCCTGAACTTCACCTACAGCCATTCTCCAAGGTCCCAGCCTGCCAGGATCCCTGTATAAAATTTGTCTGCATATCTGCCCGTAGGGGCTCCAAACCTCCCTTTTTGTCTTCAGGTGCCCTACATGACCCCCTCAGGGGTGAGGGAGCAACCTCTAGACAGTTAAAGGGGTACTGCCTTAAGAGGACTTTTAAATTAATCTTTTCCTAGAGATGAAAAAGAAAACAGTTAAATCTTCAGTGGGCAACCTGTGACACCTCTTTTAAAGTATACAATTTATTCATGATATAAAATACAATTGATTCAGTCTGGTTTTCTGGGATCCATGAAAAGCTATGGGGACCTTATGTCCTGAGGGCCATGGATTGGGAAGGTCTACATTTTATCATCAACCAGACAAACTCCATGGCCACGCATGATCTGCCCTTGCTTCATCTCTCCAGCTTCATCTTGTCCCCTGCCACTTGAACCTGTGCCCCTCTGCCACTGAGTCACCTGGTGATTCCACAGCAGATCCTCTCTGTCACCTCAATATCTCCAAGCCTTTGTACCCCAGTTCTCTCTCTTAGGATTTCCCATCTTGACATTTCTACCTAATGTAACTCTTCCCTACCTTTTCAGACTCAGCTTGGGGGGGGGAACCTCCTTGACAAAGCCTTCCCTAACTCCCCCAGGGTATTTTATATTAGTTTCCTTTTTGTGCTTCCACTGTCCCCTCTGATGCCATAGCACTTCCCAGGCCATTCTGCCAAAATAGGTTCCCCTAACCTATTATTCTTCATCTCAGAACTCTGCTTAATTCTGTTATAAACCATACTTATTCATATTGATTTAGTTACTTACTGTCTCCCCCACTAGACTTTGAGATCCCCGAGGACAGGGCTAGATATCCCATTCTCTACTACACATGACACACCCAGCATAGTACCCTGGACAGAGCAGACTTGGCAATGCACACTTAATGAATTAAATTGAAATGGCACTTATCACACTGTGCTATAATTATCTGTTTATGTTTCTAGCTCTACCAGCAAAGCCCTTGTAGGCAAGGACCAAGTCTTGTTCACTATTACACCCCCAAGGGCCCAGCACAGAACTTGGTACACATAAGATTCTAAAAAATGTGGAATGAATGAATGCATGAAATGAATAAAGAAAAGAACTAACATGAAGGCGGGATGAACAAATGCTCAATAAAAGAATTCCAAATAACCTTTCTGAAACAACCAATTGATAGCTGTTACTTTCACTCTTTGAAATAAATATAAGGCTCCTCTCTTAATTCTGTTCACTTGTACTGCTGGAAAAAAAATTATAATGGAGTTAGTCAAGGCTAACCTTTAAAAAAACAATCACCACAGAAATCCAATGACTAGAGTAGCCTTTTAATGAATAGGCCAGACATTGATATCAATTTACATTAATTAGTAAGGCTAAGATAATCTCTCAAAAGTCTGCTTCCCTAGCCTCCTAGATTTGTATCAAATATCTCCTCTTAGTTTCATATTTTAAAAAAGTTTGAGTCACTGTAGTAGCACTGAAGTGCGTGTGTGTGGAAAGGGGAAACTACTGTTTCTTCTCTGCTCTCACAGAATCCACTTCTGACACCAAATGTGAGGGGTTTTTCCCACACTGACCAATTCCATGACACCCACTGGGTGTCCCACAGTTCAATTCAATTCTGGCACTATCTACCTGGAGTTAACATTGGACCCTACAGGTTCAGGGCTCAGTCCCACAAGAACCACCCCCCACTTCAGATGCTAATCGCAAGCCCAGCCCTCCAGTATTCCTGACCAATCACTATATATCAAGGGTTCTCATGAGCCCCTCAGGTTTGAAATGTACTAGAATGGCTCACAGAACTCAGGAAAACAATTTACTTACTAAGCTACCAGTTAATTATAAATAATACAACTCAGAAACAGCTAGAAGGAAGAGATGTACAGAGCTTCCGTGCTCTCTCCAGGTGCTCCCCTGGCCCAGTACTTCTTTGTGTACAAGCCATATGAACAAACCATAACATCTCTGAACCCCATAGTTCGGGATTTTATGGAAGCTTCAACATGTAGGCATGATAAATTATTAACTCATTCTCCAGCCCTTCCGAGAGGATTGGGGAACAAGGCTGAAAGTTCCAAGCTTATGATATGGCTTGTTCTTTCTGGTCACTGACTCTTATCCTGAAGCCATCCAGGAGACCACCAAGGGACTCCTCATTAGAGAAAGAGATGCTCCTATTATCCAGGAAATTTCAAGGGACTTAGAGGCTCTGTGTCAGAAACTGGGGTCAAAGACCAAATATTAGAACAAAAGATGCTCCTAGCACCTTTATCACTTAGGAAATTACAATGGTTTTAGCCGCTCTGGCCAGAAGCCAGGGACAAAGATGAAAATATATGTTTCTTATAATATCACAATGTCACAGTGTCTACTCCATAAACATACATATTTAAATGCTCACCATTTTAAAAGTACAGTAACTACTTAAATATTTCCACTATAGTCTTTAGTTTTAAGTGAAGTAGCCATATTTCCCCAACTTGCCTAAAGTCAGAGCAAGAATCTGATACAGGATTGACAGCAATCAGAAACTTAAATCCAGGACTGCCCTAGAATATTCGATGGGTAGTCAGCACACCCACAGGTATTTCTATTTTTATATAGTTGTTATCATCACATTTAAACAATTAAACACACAGCCCTTTTTTTTAGCAATTATGTTTCCCTATTCTAATACCTTCTTCATAATTTCCTCTGAAAAAGTCAAATAATCTCCTGAGCCTCGTTTTCTCATTGCAATCACTTCATCTCTGATGGCAGCTCCCCCAGAGCTCTCCAGAGTGCTGTGAGCTAATGGGAGAAGGCACTCTAGTGGGTGAGAAACAGGCTTTGGTGTCACTCGCCTTTATGGAATCGTGGCTCTGCCACTTCCTTGTTATGTTACCTTTAGCAAGTTACTTGTCATCTTTGATCCTCATTTTTTTCATCTGTAAATTGCAAATAATATTGCCTTATGCAGAGAGTTGGTGTAAGGATTAAATGGGTTTAAAAAATGCACATGAAATATATACCCGTTGCCTGACAGCTAAGAGCTCTTAATGAATAGCTGCTATTATTACTGTAGTTGCTGTTATATTTGGTTTCTCCATAGGGTTCATATATTGTCATTACTTAACTCTTACCAAATATTTCCTATTCCTTACTCACAGGTAATTCTGCAAGGTACAGCCTCAGGCAGACTTCCCCCCCCCACCAACATTATCTCTTCAGATAAAACTGCCAGGAAGAGTCAGCATGGTGAACTCTCTCTGCCTGGTGAACACCTGATTCCTCAAGAGCCTCACCTTCAGAAAGCCTTCTCTGACCCCCAAAGAGAATGCATATCCCCCAGCTGACTATACCTAGAACACACCATCTCTCTCACAGTACTGCTAGGTCCTCTCACTCCAGTCCAATCTCCCCGTGGCACAAGAGGACTTTCCTAGAGAAACATGTAGACCACTCTGTGAGAAAACAGTCTCTTACTCATTAGTAAGAGCATAAATTGGTACAAGCCCAGAGATAGCAATTGGAGTACTTAGCATTCATTTTGAGCCAGCAACACCACCTCCAGGGATCTTTTTTCTACAGATGTACTTGAAAAGGTGCCAAACAGCCTTCTGGAGAGGTTATCAGGGCAGCATTGCTTATGGCAGCAAAAAGTTGGAAATCCACTAAATGTCCATTGAGAGAAGATTATTTAAATAAATTATGTAATGTGCATACATTGGTATATCACAGATGGGCAAAACTGTTTATGTAGTAAAATGAGGGACATTCCCAAACTATCTACACTTTTAAGTGAAAAGAGCAAGGTGCAAATCAATGTGTATCGAATGCTAATGTGTGCATAAGGACTAAAACAGAGAGAAAACAATAGCTCGTGCCGCATAAAACACTTCGGAAGGATACTTAGGAAGCTGGTAACATGGGTCACTTTGGGGGAGAGTACTGGTGGCTGGGAGATGGGCAGAAAGGAGATTTTTCTGTGCATACCCCTTGTTGCCTTTTAATTTTAAACCATGAGAATGTATCACTTATTTGAACTAACAGTAATAGAAAGAAAACACATGTTGTGGAGACAAAGAATTCATCTGGAGAAAACTGCTCTCATGTTAGGGAAAAAACCTTCGACGAGACTTCTGGTTGTGCGGAGCCAAAGCCCATAGCCCACTCTCTAAGGACAGAAGGATGTTAAAGAATTAGAGAACAGAGGAACTGGAAGAGAAAGAAGGAAGCATAATGCAGGAGGCCAAAGCAAGAGAATTCTTTTTTCTCAAAACCTTCTTAGAAGGAGGTCAGAGGATGGGAGGAGAAGAAGACAGTGACAGGAAGGGTAGCCACGAGGGCCCTACTGGCCTGGGATATGATCTGGGGCAGTTTACCAAAAAGGGGGAGGACCTGCAGCTCCACTGAGGCAGGTGAATGGAATTAGCAGAGAAGGCTTCAAGGGACATTATTTGAGCAACAAGGAGCAGGGCAAGAGCTGAATCATTGTCACATCACTCAGCCATGACCTCCTGTTGCCTGCACCAAATTCACCTACACACATTGTTCGTCTGTGGGCAGCTGACAAATAGGTCACCCCGCTAGCATGGATAACTCACTGGATGCCTGTGCAGCTGAAGAGATGCCCATCCATACCACCCAACTTTAGCAAAAGCCAGCTCCATTACTCCAGATGACAGACTCATAAATAATACTCCATGTCAAAAACCTCTAAGTGCAAAGCCAGGGACATGGACCCTGGTCTCAGTGGAGTTGTGTGATAAGAAAGCTCTGGGCATCTGTCCTTGTTGAGGAAGGGGAAAAAGAAAAGCAGAAGCTGCACTGAACAAGCTCAAACCACCCTGAAACAGGTCAGTGGTTAACGACACCATGTTACAAATCGAGAGGGCAAATCTGAACGACAGTGTCTGGCAAATCTGACAATATTACTCACTTACTTAAAACCTTTCAAGGGCTACTCTTAACCTCTAGGGTAAATTCCAGATTTCTCAGGCTTGTGTATCAATCAGGCTAGGCTGTTATGTTGCAGTAACAAATTAACTCCCAAATCCTAAAGGCTTAACACAATGAAAGTTTATTTCTTGCCCATGGTACATATCTCATGCATGTGCTCCATGTAATCACTCATGGACTCAGACTGGTACAGGGGCCACCATCACAGAGCTGCACACTTGGAACATGTGGCACCCTTGTTCACTGTGGCAAGGCAAAAAGCTAAGGGAGAACTTGCTTTTTCATACTTTAGCCCAGACCTGACGTGTGACCTCCATTTGCAGCCCATTGGTGAAACCAGTCATGGGACTGCCTCCAGGTACAAGAAGACTGGGAAAAATAGGGAATAGCTGGATATTTGGTGAGTGGAAAATATCTCTGCCACACAGCATTCAAGACCTTCTGTGGTCTATTCCCAGGATTGCCTCTATCTTCATTTCCTGCCATTGCCTCTCTTCCCAACTCAAAACCCACCTCTGGCCACTGGCGTCTTCTCATGCCCTTGAACCATCACACCCTCATACCTTTGCTCATGCTGGTTCCTAAACATAAAACGCTTTTTTCTACCTTCCCTGTCTGCCAAAATTAAACTTCTTCTAAGCGTAGCTCAAATACCACCTTCTCCATTCATGATCCCTCAGGGTAAAATCAATTGAACATTTCCAGTTCTGCCACATCTCATTTTATATACTTCCTGGCATCTTTCACCATGCCTGGCACCGAGTGGACACTAACTAAACATTCATTGAATAAATGCTTCAACTTCAGAACTTTCCAGATAATAATTTAATTATATGTCTTTCTCCACATATTCCCAATAGGTTGTGAATTCTGGATGAGACGAACTGTTGTTCATCTCCATTTCCCCTTTTGTCACTAAATGTTTGGGGGAGAGTCAATCTAGCTGTCTTATATTTAATTTTGAATCATGAATAAAAAATATTACTAATGGATCTTTCAATTTGTTTATGTCATGCATTGCGTATGTTACACTTCAGTTAACAAGAACAAATAAGAGTGATGAGCAAAAAAGGGACATAGTAAACTGCGCAAACACAAAAGCATTTCTAGAATATTCAATCATCGTTGTATAAGTTTTATAATAGCATCTGTAGATAAAAGAATTAAAGTTCTTTTGGGCACAGTAACATCATGGGAGAAAAAAAGCAAAAGGGAAGCCAAGGATATGAACATACACAAGATCAGGTGGTATCAGGGCCACTCGAGCTGTGGGGAACATACACAGCCTTCTTTACTTCTTTCATCTTTGTTTCTAAGCATATAACTTCATTATTCTCACTAACTAAAAAAGTTGTTTTTTGTTTTTTTTTTACTTTTCAGAAAATAGCTGCTGGAACCATCAGCCAACAGCCAGTTACCTTCCAGGGCCTTTCTAGAGATCAGCAGCCCAGCCATATTCTTTGACCTGATTCCAAGACTCCTAAGAAGGACTCTGGCCCAGCTTGTTCACATGCCCACCTGGGCCAGTGACAGGTGACCAGGGTGGAAAGTTTCCAGGTATACATGTAGTTTTTTCTCACCATGACCTTCTTGATGGAGGAACCAGAAACTAGAAAACAGGGCCTGGGAAGGAAAAACTATTGCTGCCCACTAAAATCATGGAGAGAGAACCATTCTTGAGAAAGTGTCTTCAGAGAGAAATAATATATAAATATATCCTCTAAGAAGAAGGGATGACAAGGACACCTCATTTGGGCAGAAATGCAAATGGCAGGAGCCACTTCCTTATTTCTCTATCTCCCAAATCTCTTGTGAAAGAGCCCCTCCCCCCCACCTCCATTGCATCAGCTCTTACCTTATCATCTTTGGTCTGAACTGTTGCAACAGCCTCTTAACTGGTCTCAGTGCCTCCAGGCTCACGTCATCCTAATCATCCACCACACCAGGGCTTCCATTTGCCTCCTTACAAACATGTAATCCTGTCATTTCCCAGCCGAAAACCCTTCAGTGGTGCCCATCACCTTTCAAACTTCCTAGTGCAGCCTTCAAAGCCCTCCCTGATTTGCTCTCATTCTTTCTAAGACACCAGGACTTCTCCCCATACCTTCCCTCCCAGAGGTCTATGCTTTCATGTCTTGTCAAGCATTTGCTCTCTCTGTTCCCTCTGTCCAGGATGCCCTTCTCATCACCAGTATCTCTGCCTGGTTGCTACTTGCCCTTCAAGGTCCAGTTAAATGGCCCCTGTCCTGTGTGACACCTCCACACTGTCCATTCACAGCTCTGGATACATCTGTCTCCTCTGCTGTGTTCTTTTGAAACACTAACCATGTCTCATCTTTGCATTCACAGTTCCAAGCCTAGGACTTGACCCATGGTAGGAATCTAATGCTTATAGAAGGATGTAAAGAGGGAGAGAGGGTGGAAAGGAGAGAGGGAGAAAAAAAGAGAGAAAGAAGGAGGGAGAGGGGAAGAAAGAGAAAAGAAAGAAGAAAGGAAACAGGGGAGGGAGGGAGGCAGGGAGAGAAAACCAAGGGCTTGAAGTAGAAACATGTTTTCTCCTCTATCACTGACTAACTTGGACAGGTTATGGCATTTTTCTGAGATTTGGTACCCTCCTTTATAAAATAACACACAGACATATCAGCGATCAAATAAAGAAAAGACTGTGGAAGCACTTTATTCATTTCTAGGCAGATATTAGTTGTTATTAATGAAGAGCCCTCTGAATTAACTGAAGACTACAGTGTTAGTGGATCATCTTTGTTGGTAAGAATCCCTTGCAGGGCTCAGAGTTTGGGGGAGCGTGAGGTAGTTTTAGTTATGCTCTATCAATGACTCATTACCAGAATCCTGTGCATCAAGTGGGTCTGACATGGAGATTCACTAGGATTGCAGTGTAACAAGCGAGTAAACTTGAGAATGGTATTCTATTTTGGATACCTTCTGTACTTGTTTTAAATCTTGCGTGCTCTTTTCCTCCTGATTTTAATGAGAAATAAGGAATACCCACAACCATTGGCTATTATTAATGATTTAAATTTGAATAAAAAAATTTCTACTCACTTCTGTCTCAAGCTTCTGGATCCGTTGACTGGAAAGTTTCCAATCAGTTTGACTGGCAAGTAGCTCGAGCCTAACATTGCAATGGGAGATGATAAAAAATGGCTTCAGTTTGCTACAATTCATCTGTGTGAATCAGGATTTTCTCAATACTCTGTAACCAAAATAGAAGACAGAAACAAATTAGAAGCTGCACAGATGGAAGGCCACAGTTGTCATGTTGCACTTGTCTACTAGACCAGGTGGGTCCTGTTTAGGCCTGATGGTGTGGTAAGGAATAGAACAATGTGGGACAAATGCAGGACAGCACTGACAAGGGTTCCCTTATGTGGGGGTAAATGGACACTGGTGCTGGCTCAGCCTATCCCCTCAGTGCCACAGGCCGAGCACCTCTGGTCTGGCTGGTTCCTAACTCTGTGGGGACTGCGCTGACCACTGAACTTGAGCTTGCCTCTGTGAGGACCCAGGAGTGGTAGGAGGCGAGGCTCCTCACCCGTATCTCTGTCCCATGCACATCTTCCACACTGCTTGTTTGCTTCCCCATGGTCAACCAAGGTAAAACCTGTCCAGGTAGTCATTCTCACCAATCTTTGTACATACTCTCAACTTCATGATCTGGCTTGACTCAACTAGATATCTATTGTCTCTCTGCCCAGCTGCTTCCCACACCCAAATCTCTGTGAATTGTTCTTCCCACCCCTTTTTTCACATAGACATCACAGGAACTACAGGATCGACCCTTTTGCACGTGCCTTGAACCTGGCTATGAAGTGGGCCCTTCCCCTTGGATAGAACAATCCCAGCTCCTGGATCAATCAATCTAGAAGGCTGCCAGAATTTTTGCAACAGGGTCTGGTGGAAAAATCCACCTCTATCTTGATGACTGAACTTGGGCATGTAAAACCAGAAACTGTGGATGTGCATGTTTTCTATGATGTGGGCTGGATAATGCAGAAGCTGGGCTGCAACAAGATAGAGCAGTGATGGTTCATCATAATTATGCTGAGCAGTGCTGTGCTCTGCTCCTCATGAGTCTCAGTGGCGCTTCTGTCCTAGAATTCCACGAGGTTGCCCTGAATGCCTATAATAAATCTCCAAATTTTGTCTAAGCTAAGGTTTCTATTAGTTGCAACCAAAGAATTCTAATGCATATACATTGAGAAACTCCAATTTCATTGTTTTTGTCCATCAAAATTGCCTCATTTTCTCACTAGCTTCATAATTAGCATAACAAAATTGAATTTATACAAATGAAATAGCTATCACTTTGGATGCTTTTGACCTCAGAGTGCATTTTATGATATGTAAATTATACCTCAATAGACCTGACTTTTTTAAAAAAGAGAAATGCACAGGTAATTTTGCTAGTTAGTGCTAAAATCTCCTCTGTGGTAGGATGAGTAATGGCTTCCGTGGATATACAGGTCCTGATTCCTGGAATCTGTAGATGTCACCTTACAAGGCAAAAGGGATTTTGCAAATATGATTAAGAATCTTGAGATAGGAAGAGTATCCTATCTCTAAATAGGATTACCAGGTAAACCCTAAATATAATCACAGGTGTCCTTTTAAAAAGCAGGTAGAAGGAGATTTTACCATGGAAGAGAAGGCCATATGAAGACACAGCACAGAGAGGTTTGAAGATGCTACATTGCTGGCCTTGAAGATGGAGGAATGAGCTATGTGCCAAGGAATGCACGGAATACAACTCCACAAGGTGGAAAAGACAGAACAGAATTGCCCCGGAGCCTCCAGAGGGAGCACAACTCTGCTCTGCTAACACCTCCGGTTTTAGCCCAGTGAGACTTCTGACCTCCAGATTTAAGAGAATAATTCGTGTTGTTTAAGTCATCAAGTGGTTACTTTATGTTAGTCTATTACCACAGCAATTGGAAACTAATACCCCTCCATAGGGGTTGTACTATACCTGCAGTCACACCAAAAGTGTAGGGCACATCGTTTTTTTAAGAATGAGAATTTTCTCAGAAGCCCCCAAGAAGCCATCTCCTCATATCTCATTGGCCAGAACTGGGTCACATGCCCATTCCTAAGCCAATCACTGGCAAGAATAATCAGGCTTCTTCCTACTCCAAAGGCTGCATCCTTCTCTCATGAGCCACACAGCCACCTGATCCTGACTGATATCAGGGTTCTGCCCTCAAGGAAAGAGGGGTGTAAGTTTGGGTTGGCCACCAGTGGTGCTTACCTCAAAATTATTGTCAGAAAAAGAAAACCCTTCAGTTCAATATATATTTTATGAGTTAAAAACCCTTGAACTAGACTCTCTGAGGGGCCATCAGCTGCAGCCTCCTAGGATAGGGCCTTCCCCTGTCCAGCGCCATCTTGCTCTGCCCTCCTGTCTCTCCCTTTTTCCAGAGAAGGCAGGGCCCAGCTAAGCTCTGTTTGTGAGTCACCAAGGTTAAATGAGGCCCTGTGAACACTTGGGCCTGTATTCCAGAAAAATGTCCCACTTGCAATACTGACTCAAGTTCTATTAAGGGAATTTTTTCTGTTTTCTCTCCGTTTTTACTTTTCTTTGCCATATTATCCTAGAATTTCAGAGCTGCAAAGGTCCTTAGAGGTAACAATAATAATAATAAATAATGTTATTATGGTAATTACTACTATTGTTTATTATTTCCTATGTTCCAGCACTTTGTATTTATTATCATATTCACTCCTTGCATCTTCTTGATGAGGTAGATATAATTATCATCCCCATCTGATAGATTTGGAAACCCAGGAGAAAAAAGGATGAGTTATCCAAGGCGAATGCTGATGTTGGGGTTCAAACTGAGATCTGTAAAGACTCCAGAGCTTTTGCTCTCAGACCTTATGTAGTCCAAAACCTTTCATTCTACAGATGGGAAACAACCCCGGTTGGAGGCATGGAGTAGAGGAGATGTGGGGATGCATAATCATTTTGCTCAGTTCTCATGACCAGCGAGAAGCCAAGTGAGTAACTACCCCTCTAGTGCAGCAAGCATGTCGCACTGCTTTTCGCTCTCTGCCACAGGTATTTGGTGTTTACCAATCATCATATATCTTGAGTTTGATAAGAGGAAAGGTATTTGTCTTTTTGCAAAATGAGAGCAATGGAGACTTCTCAGTGTGATTGTCCCATTGATCTGGCATCGTTGGGGGATTTTAAAAATTGCAATTATAGCACAAAGAGTCCCTTACAGTTTATAAAACACTTTGAAGTATTTTCTTTCATGTGATTCTTGCTATTACTCTGTGGAGCTGGAAGATATGATTATCCCACTTCTCAGGTGAGGAAACTGAGGCCAAGTTCTCTCAGATCATTAAGTGACGCACCTGAATCAGAACCTGGGCCCTGTCCCTTTGGAGGAAGCATGCTATGAGGGCCTGACATCCAAGGACAGAGATATTGCCTATGAATTTTAGGCAATTTTTCAAGTTTAAAAAACTCAAGATTTTAATTGACTGAAGTGATTTTTTGGGGGGCTAGGATTTTTGCACTGAATAAATCAACTTAATGCGAAAAGACATCTTTATAATCTCAAGTCTTCCCATCCTTCATTTTTTTATGCCTCTGAGGTGAATCTGATTTTTTTCTTAATAGAGACCTTTTGTATTTTTGCTGAGTTTTCCTGTACTAATTTGAATAACATTTTGGTTCTGTTATGCTTTTTTTCTAATTGATTTATATATTATTTTTATTTCCAGTTACTAACCTGATACTTGGTGGAACATTCCTGTCATTTTACAAGAGTTTTTCAGTTGATGCTCTTCAGTTCTCAGGGTAGAATTACAGCATCTGCAAATATTTAAAACAAAACAAAACCTGCTCCACTGATTCCACCATGAGTGCTCCGTTTACCATGTAACACTGCATTTTCCACAACTCTGCATTTTCCAGATGACTAAATGGCTCCTTTAAGTGCCAAAATATTTAGAAATATAACTGTGTGAGCTGAAAATCTTTCTCAAGTGAGTTACAATGTGTAGCAAACAGCTGTGGTTTTGCCTGCATAACACATCCTTCCTCCCTTCCTTCAGTAGCAGCCCCCCACTTTCTTTTGGGGAAATGCCCCATGAGGCCCCAGCAAGAATGTCCATCACTTGATCCTATTCACACACCCCTAAAGAGGCCCTGGTTCCCACAGGCTGACCCAACCTACTCTTCCAAGAACTTGTGTCTTGAGACAAGGGACACTTGGCTAGAAAGACCTTGGGGGCAGTCACTTAGAAGGCAGGCCCTAAGTTGATGTACAAAAGGTTTTTCCTGGAGTGCTCGGATTTCTTTCTTTGCCAAAGCCTGTCTGTTGGAGTTCTTTGATTCCAGGAGCTACCCAATATCCTTCCAATATATTCTCTTTGCTTAGGTTTTCTTTTGTTACAAGTCATACAACTATCAGTGCCCAAGAGTTGGTTTCAGACAATAGACCCTATTATGGTTGAATTGTGCACGCGCCCCCCACCCCAGATAAAAAGGTATGTTGAAATCCTAACCCCTAGTACCCCCTAGCACATAGTGTGACCTTATTTGGAAATAAGTGTCCTTACAGAGGTATTCAAGTTAAAATAAGGTCATTAGTTGTGGGCCCTAATCCAGTAGGATATGACTGGTGTCTTTAAGAAGGGGAAATTTGGATGCAGAGACTGACATATACAAAGGAAGACAATGTGGAGGCACACAGGGAGAAGGTCATACTGAGACGGAGAATTGAAGTGGTGCATCTACAAGCCAAGAAACTCCTGGAAGTGACCAAAAGCTAGGAGAGAGACATGAGCAACAGTTCCTTCCCCAGCACCTTTAGGAGCAGGGCTCTGCCAACACCTTGATTTCAGATTCTGGCTTCCAGAATGTGAGAAAACAATTTGCTTTCTTTTTTTATATATAATTTATTTTATTATCATTAATTTACAATTACATGTGCAATATTACGATTATTAAACTACCCCTTCATCAGGTCCCCCCCACCAACCCCATTACAGTCACTGTCCATCAGCGTAGTGAGATGCTATAGAATCACTACTTGTCTTCTCTGAGTTGTACTGCCCTCCCCGTGCCCCCCCAACATTACATCTGCTAATCGTAATGCCCCTTTTTCCCTCTTATCCCTCCCTTCCCGCCCATTTTCCCCAGTCCCTTTCCCTTTGGTAACTATTAGTCCGTTCTTGGGTTCTGTGAGTCTGCTGCTGTTTTGTTCCTTCAGTATTTTTTCTTTCTTCTTATACTCCACATATGAGTGAAATCATTTGATACTTGTCTTTTTCGGCTTGGCTTATTTCACTGAGCATAATACCCTCTAGCTCCATCCATGTTGTTGCAAATGGTAGGATTTGTTTTCTTCTTATGGCTGAATAATATTCCATTGTGTATATGTACCACATCTTCTTTATCCATTCATCTACTGATGGACACTTAGGTTGCTTCCATTTCTTGGCTATTGTAAATAGTGCTGCAATAAACATAGGGGTGCATCTGTCTTTTTCAAACTGGGCTGCTGCATTCTTAGGGTAAATTCCTAGGAGTGGAATTCCTGGGTCAAATGGTATTTCTATTTTGAGTTTTTTGAGGAACCTCCATACTGCTTTCCACAATGGTTGAACTAATTTGCAGTCCCACCAGCAGTGTAGGAGTGTTCCCTTTTCTCCACATCCTCGCCAACATTTGTTGTTGTTTGTGTTTTGGATGTTGGCCATCCTCACTGGTGTGAGGTGATATCTCATTGTGGTTTTAATCTGCATTTCTCTGATGATTAGCGATGTGGAGCATCTTTTCATGTGCCTGTTGGCCATCTGAATTTCTTCTTTGGAGAAGTGTCTATTCATGTCCTCTGCCCATTTCTTAATTGGATTATTTGCTTTCCGTTTGTTAAGGTGCATGAGTTCTTTATATATTTTGGATGTCAACCCTTTATCAGATACGTTTTTATGAATATATTCTCCCATACTGTAGGATGTCTTTTTGTTCTACTGATGGTGTCCTTTGCTGTACAGAAGCTTTTCAGCTTGATATAGTCCCACTTGTTCATTTTGCTTTTGTTTCCCTTGCCCGGGGAGATATGTTCATGAAGAAGTTGCTCATGTTTACGTCCAGGAGATTTTTGCCTATGTTTTTTTCTAAGAGTTTTATGGTTTCATGACTTACATTCAAGTCTTTGATCCACCTTGAGTTTACCTTTGTGTATGGGGCTAGACAGTAGTCCAGTTTCATTCTCTTACATGTAGCTGTCCAGTTTTTCCAACACCAGCTGCTGAAGAGGCTGTCATCTCCCCATTGTATATCCAAGGCACTTTTATCAAATACTAATTGACTGTATATGTTTGGGTTAATGTTTGGATTTTCTATTCTGTTCCACTGGTCTGTGGGTCTGTTTTTGTGCCAATACCAAATTGTCTTGATTACTGTGGCTTTGTAGTAGAGCTTGAAGTCAGGGAGTGTAATTCCCCCTGTTTTATTCCTCCTTCTCAGGATTGCTTTGGCTATTCGGGGTCTTTTGTGGTTCCATATAAATTTTAGAATTATTTGTTCCAGTTCATTGAAGAAAGCTGTTGGTAGTTTGATAGGGATTGCATTGAATCTGTAGATTGCTTTAGGTAGTATAGCCATTTTGACAATATTTATTCTTCCTAGCCAAGAGCATGGGATGCATTTCCATTTGTTAGTGTCCTCTTTAATTTCTCTTAGGAGTGTCTTGTAGTTTTCAGAGAGTACAGGTCTTTCACTTCCTTCATTAGGTTTATTCCTAGGTATTTTGTTCTTTTTGATGCAATTGTGAATGGAATTGTTTTTCTGATTTCTCTTTCTGTTAGTTCATCGTTAATGTATAGGAAAGCAACAGATTTCTGTGTGTTAATTTTGTATCCTGCAACTTTGCTGAATTCAGATATTAGTTCTACTAGTTTTGGAATGGAATCTTTAGGGTTTTTTATGTACAGTATCATGTCATTTGCAAATCGTGACAATTTGACTTCTTCTTT
>JAVSCE010005940.1:0-19544 GCA_032199065.1 Smutsia gigantea | reverse complement strand
ATTTTGCTTTTACATCTAGGGGATTTGAAACAGAGTGGTTGAATAACTGTTGAAGGTCACAGTAACAGTATCTGTCAGTGGAAAAACTGGAATTAAATGGTTGTTAACTCAGCCATATCAAGCATAATTGGAACTCCTAGACCTCCCCAGAGTATTATATCAATAACCATAAAAACAATGGTTACATAATCTGTGAAAGACATTACTAGTTGTTGATACTGTTTTTAAGCAAAAGGCAAAGTGTTTGTTGGACACTTTAAAATCCTAGCAAATAATTATAGAATATAATGTATATGCATCTTGTTTAAGCAAAAGGCAAAGTGTTTAATTTTTTGGCCACTTTAAAATCCAAGCAAATAATTATAAAATATAATGTATATGCATCTTGGATGTTTTTCTAAAAGGATGTGTCAGTCACTCAGTTGCTGGATGTGGTGGCTGCACCTGACTCTGATAACAGACATCTTCACACTGCTAGGAGACACTGGCTGATAAATGGCATGAAAGCTGCAGCTATTCCTGCAGCCACCACCTGCAAAGGTCCCCTAAAACAGAGCTTGTTTACCAACTTTCTGAGATTTAACCAAAACGACTCTCATGCAGTCTTTATGGTGAACCTGCATCCCAGACACCACATTTTCCTCTGAAGTTTGTGGAAGTTTTAGTATATTTTCCTATCTTTGTCCATCCTGCTCTTTCTACCCTCCTCTGAATATCCAAATCCACCCATTCTTCAAGACCCACTTCAAATGCCATTTGCCCCACCAGCCAAAGCTATCTCCCTTCTCTGAATTCCCAGAACACTTCAATTTTATTTCTCTCACAGCACTTATCACTTTCCATCTTTTTGTCTATTTCTCTATAAATCTTATGTCCTTAACTAGATAACAAGCTCCTAGGCCTAGAGTCTAGGTTTTCCTCATCTTTGCAATACCCATTGGCCAGTCAGTGCCTTGCCATAGAAAGTCAAATTTAATAATTATCATATTAACCTTAAGTAGTGGGGGAATTGGAATTATCTCAGCACTTTTAAATATAGTAGCTCATTTAATCTCAAGCAATACTTTTATTACTCTGGTTTTGTTTTGACCTCTCCTCAGTTCTCTTGGCAGTTTCCTCTTCTACCCAGACTCTGCATGCTTGGAATTCTACAGGCTCCAATCTGGGACCCTTTTTTTTTTTTTTGTCTCTGTGCACTTCTCTCTCTGAGATCTTATCCATTTCCTCAGCTTTAAATATCTTGCCTATAGTAACAAGGATTCACATCATGTGCTGATCTCACCTCTGAGCTCCAGTATATTTGATTATGTACATGACATTATGGTCACTAAGCCATGTCACTTAATATATTCCAAACCATTGTGTCCTCTTAGTCTTCTCATCTCAATCAATGGTACCACCATCTAACTACTCAATCTAAAAACCCAGAAGTCATCCTTCCTCTGCTTCACCCTCCAACTCTAATTCAAAATATATCTTGAATCCATATTTTGATCTTCCTCTTCTACTACTATAGTCAAGTCCATTCTTATCTCTAGCTTAGACTTCTGTCCTGTACTCTCTAGCACAATCTGCTCGATTGTCTTAAAACAGAAACCAAATCCCAAGTCCTTGGCAGAACCCTTAGAATGGCTCATGCTGCCCTCACTGACTCCACACCGATCCCCTTCTCATTGCACACAGGTTCCAGATGCACTGCACTGGTCCCTTTCAGGTCTGGAATCTACTAAGCAGGGTCCTGCCTGAAGGTCTTCATATCAGCTGCTCCCTCTAACTGCTCTTTTCTCTTCATACCCCTCCTCCTTCCCTGTTTTGCCTGACTTCTATTCCTCCTTCAAGAGTGAGCTTACTTGTTACCTACTGAGAGAAGCCAACCTATATGAGTCGGGTCCTCCACTCCCTCTGCCTGTCACTGTCCTCTGTCTTCTCCCCTCACCATATTTGTCAATTTGTAATCACATACATGTTAGTGTGTTTGATTCCCCCTATAGAAAATTAGCTCCAAACTAGCAGCAGCTGTGTCTGTGTTATTCACTTGTATATGCCTGGTACATCGAGCTCACAGTAGACGCCCAAAATATTTGTTGAATAAATAAATGAATGTTAAGTAGTTTTCTCAAGATCCCACAGCTAGTAAGCTAGAAAATGATAAGCAAGGATTCAACCCAGGTGGCCTAACGTCAAAGACTTAACCATTCATTAAACTAAATTTAATTTTGCTCTCTAAACTAAACTTTTAAATGGTGCCTTAAAACCTGCTTGACATGAGATGAAGCTTGTAAAATGCTTAGCTCAAGGCCCAAGTGTTCAGTAGATGGCAGCTATTATTATTTGTGCAGCCAATTTTTCTTTGATGTACTTTTGCACTTAAAAAATCCTTAAGCAGACTTCCAGGAAGATGGCGGCGTGAACAGGTCGGCAGAAATCTCCTACCAAAACTATATTTATCTATGAAAATACAGCAAATACAACTATTCCTAAAAGAGGGACCACAATACACAGGAAAGCGCATACCGTGCAGCTACACACGAGAGGACTCGGCACCCCAAGAGGCGGTCTTAAAGAGCCCAGCTGACATACGTGGCAACTACCAGCGACCACTTCTATAACCATGAAAAGACAGAGGAATATGGTCCAGACTAAAATCAACCAGACAACCCCAGAGAGGGAGCCTGAAGGGATAGAAATGCACAGTGTTCCTGAAAAAGAATTCAGAATAAAAGTCAGAACCATGCTGATGGATCTACAGAGAAATTTGCAAGAGCTGAGGGAGGAAGTGAGGGAAGTGAGGAAAGACAATGCAGAATTCAGACAAGTGATCAATGGGCTTAACAGCAGACTGGATGGGATGCAAGAGACTGTTAATGGAATAGAAATCAGAGAATAGGAATACAGAGAAGCTGAGGCAGAGAGAGATAAAAGGATCTCTAGGAATGAAAGAATACTAAGAGAACTGTGTGACCAATCCAAACGGAACAACATTCACATTACAGGAGTACCAGAGGAAGAAGAGAGAGAAAAAGGGACAGAAAGTGTCTTTGAAGAAATAATTGCTGAAAACTTTCCGACGCTGGGGAAGGAAATAGTCTCGCAGTCCACGGAAGCCCACAGATCTCCCAACACAAGGGACCCAAGGAAGACAACACCAAGACACATAATAATTAAGATGGCAAAGATCAAAGATAAAGACAGAGTATTAAAGGCAGCTAGAGAGAGAAAAAAGATCACCTACTAAGGAAAACCCATCAGACTATCATCAGACTTCTCAACAGAAACCTTACAGGCCAGAAGAGAATGGCATGACATATTTAACGTTATGAAACAGAAGGGCCTCGAACCAAGAATATTGTATCCAGCACGAATATCATTTAAATATGACGGAGGGATTAAACAATTTCGAGACAAACGAAAGTTGAGAGTGTGCCTCTCATAAACCACCACTACAGGATATCTTAAATGGACTGCTCTAGAGGGAAGCACCCCTAAGGCTAAAAATATGTCACCAGAGAAAATGAAATCATAGCAAAGAAAGCAGACCATCCAAACACTAACTAAACGCAAAGAATAAAACATCTAGTATAGAAATAATGCAGGAGGAAGAATAAGAAGGAAGAGAAATAAAGAAACATCAGACAGTGTATACAATAACTTAACAAGAAAGTTAAGTTAGATTGTTAAATAGTAAAGAAGCAACCCTTGAACCTTTGGTAACCACCAATCTAAAGCCAGCAATGGCAGTAAGTACATATCTATCAATAATCACCCTAAATGTAAATGGACTGAATGCACCAATCAAAAGAGACAGAGTAACAGAATGGATAAAAAAGCAAGACCCATCTATACGCTGCTTACAAGAGACTCACCTCAAACCCAAAGATATACACAGACTAAAAGTGAGGGACGGAAAAAGATATTTCATGCAAACAACAAGGAGAAAAAAGCAGGTGTTGCAGTACATGTATCAGACAAAATAGACGTCAAAATGAACAAAGTAGCAAGAGATAAAGAAGGACATTACATAATGATAAAGGGGTCAGTCCAAGAAGAAGATATAACCATTATAAATATATATGCACCCAACACAGGAGCGCCAGCATACGTGAAACAAATACTAACAGAATTAAAGGAGGAAATAGACAGCAATGCATTCATTTTAGGTGACTTCAACACACCACTCACTCCAAAGGACAGATCAACCAGGCAGAAAATAAGTAAAGACACAGAGGCACTGAACAACACACTAGAACAGATGGACCTAACAGACATCTACAGAACTCTACACCCAAAAGCAACAGGATACACATTCTTCTCAAGTGCACATGGAACATTTTCCAGCATAGAACACATACTAGGCCACAAAAAGAACCTCAGTAATATCAAAAATATTGAAATCCTACCAACCAACTTCTCAGATCACCAAGGTATAAAACTAGAAATAAATTTTAGAAAGAAATCAAAAAGGCTCACAAATACATGGAGACTTAACAACACTTTCCTAATTAATCAATGGGTTAACGACCAAATCAAAACAGAAATCAAAGAATACATGGAGACTAATGACAACAACAACACAAAGCCACAACTTCTGTGGGACGCAGCAAAGGCAGTTCTAAGAGGAAAGTATATTGCAATCCAGGCCTATTTAAAGAAGGAAGAACATTCCCAAATGAATAGTCTAAAGACACAATTACTGAAATTGGAAAAAGAAGAACAAACAAGGCCCAAAGTTACCAGAAGGAGGGACATAATAAAGATGAGAGAAGAAATAAATAAAATTGAGAAGAATAAAACAATAGAAAAAATCAATGAAACCAAGAGCTGGTTCTTTGAAAAAAATAAACAAAATAGATAACCCCCTAGCCAGACACATTAAGAGAAAAAGAGAATCTACACAAATAAACAGAATCAGAAATGAGAAAGGAAAAATAACGACGGACCCCACAGAAATACAAAGAATTATAAGACAATGTTATGAGAATCTATATGCTAAGAAGCTAGAAAGCATAGAAGAAATGGACAACTTCTTAGAAAAATACAACCTCCCAAGACTGACCAAGCAAGAAACAGAAAAACTAAACAGACCAATCACCAGCAACGAAATTGAATCGGTAATCAAAAAACTACCCAAGAACAAAACCCCCGGACCTGATGGATTCACCTCTGAATTCTACCAGACGTATAGAGAAGAAATAACACCCATTCTCCTTAAAGTTTTCCAAAAAATAGAAGAGGAGGGAATACTTCCAAACTCATTCTATGAAGCCAGCATCACTCTAATACCAAAACCTGGGCAAAGACCTCACCAAAAAAGAAAATTACAGACCAATATCCCTGATGAACGTAGATGCAAAAATACTCAACAAAATATTAGCAAACCGAATTCAAAAATACATCAAGAGGATCATACATCATGATCAAGTGGGATTCATCCCAGCGATGCAAGGATGGTACAACATTCAAAAATCCATCAACATCATCCACCACATCAACAAAAAGAACAAAAACCACATGATCATCTCCATAGATGCTGAAAAAGCATTTGACAAAATTCAGCGTCCATTCCTGATTAAAACTCTCAACAAAATGGGTATAGACGGCAAGTACCTCAACATCATAAAGGCCATATATGACAAAACCACAGCTAACATCATACTTCACGGTGAGAAGCTGAAAGCTTTTCATCTAAGATTGGGAACAAGACAGGGATGCCCACCCTCTCCACTGTTATTCAACATAGTACTGGAGGTCCTAGCCATGGCAATCAGACAAAACAAAGACATACAAGGCATCCAGATTGGTAAAGAAGAAGTCAAATTGTCACTATTTGCAGATGACATGATACTGTACATAAAAAACCCTAAAGACTCCACTCCAAAACTACTATAACTAATATCTGAATTCAGCAAAGTTGCAGGATACAAAATTAACACACAGAAATCTGTTGCTTTCCTATACACTAACGATGAACTAACAGAAAGAGAAATCAGAAAAACAATTCCATTCACAATTGCATCAAAAAGAATTAAATACCTAGGAATAAACCTAACGAAGGAAGTGAAAGACCTGTATTCTGAAAACTACAAGACACTCCTAAGAGAAATTAAAGAGGACACTAACAAATGGAAATTCATCCCATGCTCTTGGCTAGGAAGAATAAATATTGTCAAAATGGCTATACTACCTAAAGCAACCTACAGATTCAGCACAATCCCTATCAAACTCACAAAAGCTTTCTTCAATGAACTGGAACAAATAATTCTAAAATTCATATGGCACCACAAAAGCCCCCAAATAGCCAAAGCAATCCTGAGAAGGAGGAATAAAATGGGGGAAATTACACTCCCTGACTTCAAGCTCTACTACAAAGCCACAGTAATCAAGACAATTTGGTATTGGCACAAAAACAGACCCACAGACCAGTGGAACAGAATAGAAAATCCAAACATTAACCCAAACATATACAGTCAATTAATATTTGATAAAAGTGCCTTGGATATACAATGGGAGATGACAGCCTCTTCAGCAGCTGGTGTTGGAAAAACTGGACAGCTACATGTAAGAGAATGAAACTGGACTACTGTCTAGCCCCATACACAAAGGTAAACTCAAGGTGGATCAAAGACCTGAATGTAAGTCATGAAACCATAAAACTCTTAGAAAAAAACATAGGCAAAAATCTCTTGGACATAAACATGAGTGACTTCTTCATGAAAATATATCCCGGGCAAGGGAAACAAAAGCAAAAATGAACAAGTGGGACTATATCACGCTGAAAAGCTTCTGTACAGCAAAGGACACCATCAGTAGAACAAAAAGAGATCCTACAGTATGGAAGAATATATTCGTAAATGATATATCTGATAAAGGGTTGACATCCAAAATATATAAAGAATTCATGCACCTTAACAAACAAAAAGCAAATAATCCAATTAAGAAATGGGCAGAGGACATGAATAGGCACTCTCTAAAGAAGAAATTCAGATGGCCAACAGGCACATGAAAAGATGCTCCACATTGCTAATCATCAGAGAAATGAAGATTAAAACCACAATGAGATATCATCTCACACCAGTGAGGATAGCCAACATCCAAAACACAAACAACAACAAATGTTGGCGAGGATGTGGAGAAAAGGGAACCCTCCTACACTGCTGGTGGGACTGCAAATTAGTTCAACCATTGTGGAAAGCAGTATGGAGGTTCCTCAAAAAACTCAAAATAGAAATACCATTTGACCCAGGAATTCCACTCCTAGGAATTTACCCTAAGAATGCAGCAGCCCAATTTGAAAAAGACAGATGCACCCCTATGTTTATTGCAGCACTATTTACAATAGCCAAGAAATGGAAGCAACCTAAGTGTCCATCAGTAGATGAATGGATAAAGAAGATGTGGTACATATACACAATGGAATATTATTCAGCCATAAGAAGAAAACAAATCCTACCATCTGCAACAACATGGATGAAGCTAGAGGTATTATGCTCAGTGAAATAAGCCAGGCAGAGAAAGACAAGTATCAAATGATTTCACTCATATGTGGAGTATAAGAATAAAGGAAAAACTGAAGGAACAAACCAGCAGCAGACTCACAGAACCCAAGAATGGACTAACAGTTACCAAAGGGAAAGGGACTGGGGAAAATGGGCGGGAAGGGAGGGATAAGAGGGAAAAAGGGGCATTACGATTAGCAGATGTAATGTTGCGGGGGCACGGGGAGGGCAGTACAACTCAGAGAAGACAAGTAGTGATTCTATAGCATCTCACTACGCTGATGGACAGTGACTGTAATGGGGTTGGTGGGGGGGACCTGATGAAGGGGTAGTTTAATAATCGTAATATTGCACATGTAATTGTAAATTAATGATAATAAAATAAATTATATTAAAACAAAAAAAAAATTAAGGCCATGATAGAAAAGGAGATGGGCAGCCAGTGCACAAAAGAATACAAATGAACAGTATCTGGAAGAAAAAAAAAAAAAAAAAAAAAAAAAGGCGTTTGACATAGTTTTACTCACTGTGTAATGTGCAATGCTGTTTATAGAGTTCTTCCCTACCCATATTAGTCTCTCCTTGGGGAAGGCTTAAACAATAACAAAAATGTTAGGAAATTTTAAGAATAGTTCATTTTACTTAATGCCCTTTAAGATCGGATTGTGACTACTTATCTGAGTTAGAGACCTTGCTCGTGCTTTTCTCCTCTCTGACCCCTTTAGTGGGAGCGCCCCTCATTCCCTTTCCCGCTTAGACCCACACCCTCCCTTGCCTGTTTCAGTCTGCCTAACTAGTCTCTCTTTTGTCCCTTTCCTCTTAATCCATCTTCTGGACTCTGAGTTAGAGTGTAATTGTTTCTCTCAGTCAAAAATCTGTGGCTTCTGCACCGCCAACTCCAAGATCTGCAAAGTTGCCTCCTCTCCTGAGTGTACATTACTAACCTCGTCTCTTATCATCACACTCATCGTGCCCCGACAAGCTATGCTCTAGGTCTGCTCAGCTACTGGCTTAAATACGTGACCCTTTCCTTTTGCCAGGCCTTTGCACACTCAGCTCCTTCTGCCTTTACTCCTAGCCTCACTATATAGCCTCCTGGAGTCTAGCACGTTTTCCACATTATGAAGTAGTTGATTACAACCCTGCCTTTCCCCATCACCTAAAGTTATCCGGAACATAGCAATTATAAAGACAGTAATGAATTCTCTGATTTTTCAGTATGTGGAATATTTTTGCACTAAAACAAATACTTTATGTAGCTTTCAAAATGCTAGAGTATAGAAATGCCAGTCTTACCTATTTTCTGCTTAAGAAAAACACCATTAGTAAGATTATACACAGGAACACATTTTTTCCCCACAATTTATTTTTAAAAGCATGATTTGTAACTCACCAAAATCAAGATTTTGATTTTAAAATTTGACTCAAAGATTAAAACAGCTCTTAGGTTTCCTATTTATATCTATCAAGATGTCCTGTGCTGGTAGTGCCCCCGTGAGAAACTCTTTTGAGTTTTGCCCCATATAACACAATGCTTGCTTTGCTGGAGGAGAGTTCCCGTTCAGATGAGGACTGCCAAGGCTACATTCGGGATGCAGCAGCCAACACCCTGAAAACCAGAGGGCATCACATCCCAGGGCTAAAAATATGCCACTAAGGAGAGGAGAGAGGGGCTGGGTGAACATGTGGGCTAATCTTTAGCCCTGGAGCAGGAAAAAAAGACAGTAAGCCCCCTACTGCCCAACCTCCACCTTTTGCTTTCCCACACAATGTGAAATTATTTCGAAAGGGTTATGTTGAAATTTATCCATTGTTAGGGTAAAGTCTGAACACTTGCTCCTTGGTGGTAAAATATGCTAGGTTTCTTATGCCCTACAGCCTTTTTAGTTGTCAAAACTTTAGCAATCTGTGTGGAAGTAGTGGTAAGAATATAGAAAACTCATCAGTTGTTCTGAGTTGGATGGAAAAGGGGTGTATCTTAGGATTTCACTTCTTATCAAGGGCCACTCTTCATTCATACATCATCTGTTGCATAGTATGTGCAAGTTTCTGTTCTAAGTACTGGAACATAGCTGTTAGATGAAACAAAGTCCCTGCTCTGGAAGCTCATATTCCAGAGGGGTAGACTGAGAGTAAACAGATTGTGCCAGGTGGTGATGCATGCTATGGGGAAAAATTCAGCAGAATAAAGGAGAATGTGAGTGTGTGTGTGGGGGGGGGGAATAGATTGCTCCTGTATAGGAAGGAGCCAAATAAGGCAACATTCAAGCAGAGACCAGGAGATGAGAGTGGGAATAAAGAATATTCCCAGGGAAAGAGCATTCCCAAGGTAGAATTGGAAAGTACAAAGGCCCTGGGATGGAAGAGTGCTTGGTATTTGTGACAACGAGGCTGATTCAGATGAACACATGAGTGAAGGAGCACATGGTGGAAGAGAAGGTAGCAGTGTAGACTACAGGGTGCCTTGTAAACTAGTGTAAAGAATTTGACTTTTACTGAGCAAGATGTGAAGCCATTAGAAGGTTCTGAGCAAAGCATTAGCACAATCTTACATTTTGAAAGGATCACTCTGACTGCTTTGTTGAGAATTGAATACAGGGAAGAAAGGGAAGCAGGAAGACTAGTTAGGAGGGTATTGTAGTTATAGTGAAAGTAACAGTGGTGTGGACCACAGTGAAAAATGGTTGGCTTCTGGATATATTCTGGAGATAGGAAAAGGCAAAAGGATTTCTAAGTTCACTTCTCCATCTACCTTTACTTCTGTACATAGCAAGACTTGAGGGTCATTTTAAAATGTAGTTGATTATCATTATTTATAAAGTGTTTGCACTTGCAAATTTGCTTGTAAAACCAATACCTTGTAGACAAAAAGAGCTCCACCCATGGTCTGGGCTGCTGAAGGCTGGAGGAGAGCAGAGGCTGGAGGGGTCGCAGTGCCTAGGACAGAGACTGATATGGCCGTGGGAATGGAGAGGCCCAGAGACAGAGACCAGCTTGCTCTCTCGTTCTGAGAGACTTGCAGACTCCTTTTGAGGTGGACAGGATTCTAGCCCTTGACCTGCCACTGTGGGAATAAGGTTGGGTATAAACCCTTTCACCCCAAGAATGTTCCACTGTCATTTCTTGGTCTCACTGAATCTATAGTGAACTTGCCCGGGGCTGAAAACCATTGGCAAGACAACCCCCAAATCAGCACTTGCAGTGCTTTCATGGCCATTGCAGACATATGCAGAGCCATGAAATATTTTAATTGCTTGATGTGAAATATTTCAATTCTTGGCTGAGGTCAAAGCAACACTCTTTCTCTTCTCAGCCCTCATACTAGTGTTCTTTTTGCCTATTTTGTGTCACTTTTTTCTGTATTTTCCTGATTTTTTGTTGGTGATTTTGCTTTCTAAAATGCTTTCTGTATTCTAAAATACTCAAAGTGCAGTGCTGCAGTTCCTAAGTGCAAGAAGGCTTGATGTGACCTATGGAGAAAATACACGTGTTAGATAAGCTTCACGTAAGCATGAGTTTTAGTGCTGTTGGCTATGAGTTCAGTATTAATGAATTAACAATGTATATTAAATTGTCTTTAAACAGAAACACACATAAGAGGTTATATATTGATCAGCAGGTGGAAAGTAGTGTGATCAGAGGCTCAGAGGAACCTAACCTGGTATTTCCCCTAGGAACAATGGTTCAGTATTTGCTAATTCAGTGTTTACGGTGACTTTAGTAGAGTATAGCCACCAAGAATAATGAGAATCAAGTGAATAAATTAGAGTAAAAGAGAAATTTATAAGATTCAAAAAGCACTATGTCAGTGGGACTTGGAAACACCTTAGCCTGAACACAACCATGTGAGGTTAAGTCTTTGCAGAAAACTGTGACACACTTCTATTCCTTAAGAGCACTTAGGGGGGATTAGGATGGAATCTCCTGTTTGACAACAGCTGAGAAGCCTAAGCTATGGCTCAGTGCACTGGCTCTCATACCTTACTCTCCACCTGCATCATCTGGGGACACTTAGATAAATGCTAATATGAGGGTCCTACCCCAGAGGCTGATTTGACTGGTACAGCTCTAAGATTTAAGAACTGACCTTGTGATTCTAACTCAGCAAAGCACTTCTCAAACCTTAGTATGCATTAGAAACATATGCAGAGCTTGTTAAAACAGATTGCTGGGCTCTACTGTTTATTCAGTAGGTCTGGGATGGGACACCAGAATTTCCAATTCCAACAAACCCCAAGGTGTGCTAAAGCTTTCTGTCCACGGACCACTGCTCAATAGCACTTCGATCGAAGAGGACTCTATCATAAATGACACCAACCTAAGTGACATAAAATGGACAGCAAAGGTTGGCAATGGAGGTCCCTTCAGCCAAAGCTGAACTGTTCTTACCTCTTGGTTCCACTTTTCCTCTGTGGCCTTAATTTCTTCTGCAGACCACCTTTCCGGTGGCTTGGGTTGCGCACTGTCGACATCCTGTCCTAGCTACAGGAGCCTCAGCATTCTCCTCATACCCACACATTAATTCTGGCTTGGCTCAGCCCACATGTTCATTCTCAAACCAATTCCTGGATACAGAGATGGGTTATCTGGCCAGCCTGATGAATATGCCCACCTCACTGAAAAAGACTAGGGTTCTCTGACAGACCTATGACCACCTGGAGTAGATGGGCAGAAAACCAGTGTAAAAACCCTAATAAGTGCAATGACAAACCCAAAACAGTGGTTATCTCTTGGGCATCGAGAGGAAGGAGATCTAATGGAGGCTTCAGAAGTACTGATTAATTTGTTTCTGAACCTGGGCAGTGGATATACAGGGCTTTCATTTTAATTATCCTTTCACATTTTATAGTAATTTATGTGTACACAAATGTAATGTGCACACACAGACAAACACAATTTTTAAGACCAACATGAATATCCATCAACATCAAAGGCTGGCAACACCTAGCAGAGGAATGTATTCTTAACACACTGGATAGACCTCATCTGTTATTACCCCATCAGAGGCCTAAGAAAAGGGCATCTCTGTTTTGCTTAATTTGGGCTACAGATACTCTAAGATGGTAGAAGAATGACAGCAAAGGAAATCTTTAATGCACAATTCTCACCTTTTTTTATGATGTCACACTTCTGCTAATTTTAACATTCTATTTAGAAGTACCTGCAAAGGCTGCCACAGTATAAAGCATGAAAAGGTCATGGCTCTGTTAATCCTGGTATCTTTAATAATTATTGCTACACAGAATTTTTTCCCTCACCATTTCTATTCTTTCCAAGTTTTATTCCAAAGAAGAAGAGGGGCAGAGTCTAAACATGTCCATAAAGAGTAATCATTATTACAATGTTCAACTGGACAGAAATAACGACCCAATTCAGCTGGTACCATCCTATTTTACCACTACACAAGTTTAAAAAAAAAAGTCAAAGCTTTCTCAGTGTGGAAGAGTAGGACAGCTTTTATACTGAAATGGTACCCCAAATGAATTATAAAATCCCTGACTTTGTCTACTATTTATCCTTTTCTTTCTGTTCTTTTTCTTTCTTCTCACGCTCAGCTTTAGCTTCTTCTTCCTCATGTTTTTTGATCAGCTGTTCTACTTCCTTTTGTTTGAGGACCCTGATGACTGTCTTCCCATTCTCTCTTGTTAGTGTGGCAATTTCCACTAGAAGCAAACACATACATTTGTATTATAGGCAGGCACACTCGGCAAACAAACCTAACAGGCAGTCACAGTTTAACCTCTTCACATCTCCTGAGCCCTAGCTCACCACTCTTCTGTAGTAATGCTGAGTATGACTCACGGATCCTTTTACAGGGAAAAAATACCGTTGATCTTGCAATGTTTTCATTGGTATTTTTCTTTAAGTATCTTTCTTCTCCTCGACTATTCCAACTTTCTGAACTGCCATTCTGTCACTGTCTTGAAGAAAGTACAACCAGCCAATTGCTCCAGCCAACCTGCTGTTAGCTGTGCTGACTAGCAGGAACTACAATTTCCAGTTGAAACCTCTGAACATTCAGCCAGAATCTCTAACCAGTAATTACATTTACGTTTCAGGGGCTTTTCAAAAAAGGCATGGAAAGCAGCTTCCATGGCTATGGACAAGAAAAGCAGACTGATATCAAGAGGAGAAGGAATTTTTTGAGTAGAGAAAAGCTGAGTAGTGCCTTCCTGGAAATTAGGTAGAGGTAGACAACAGAGGGTATTCTGCAAGTAAATGGCATTTTCTAAGGAACATCAGGAGTTAAGTTATCCTAAACTAAATCAGTATGTTAATTTACCACAATTTTGGAAATATGTTATTTAGAAATACTGTTTTACATGGTCATAAAACTTAAGCTAAATAAAGCATTCAAAATTGCAAACATGGGCTTAACGTAAGAGTAGGTTCAACAGAGCAGGCACACAACTCATACAAATGCTAAACCTCTGATACAGTACACCATGCACATATAGAAATATGTAGCTACATAGCTACATACATATTATCATATGTATACACGTGATTAGGTATCATTGTCAGGAAGTGAATAAGATAATTTTTAACTAAAAGTAGCATGGCTCAGAGCTCTATCTATGAACATTGAAAACTCAGCCTGAAATCTTTAAGCTTGGAATGTGGTGTGGGATTGTGGCTCCACAACTTACTGACATTGATCTTGATAAAATCATTTAAACTCACTAAGCCCCAGTGTCCTCATTTAGGATATAGGTATAAGGCCACCTAACTCACACGCCTGCTTTTTCAATGAACTAAAATAACATGTTAAAGGCCTAATATAGCAGCAACTCAATTCCCTTACTAAAGTGAATAAATTTGAGGAGTTAACATAAATTACCTTTCTCAGCAGAAAGTTTACTAACATCCATGGTCTTATTTAGGACTTTGATAGCTAAAGCAAGTGCTGACTTCAAAGTCATTTCTCCTTCTTTGTAGTCTTGTTTTAACATGGACACAGCTGCCTATAAAACAAAGAATCATAAAACTTCCTTTAAATTTCTACATATTTTAGGAATATAGGTTAGTCAAAAGAATAACACCTAGATTATTATTGGCATTCAAACCGATATAAACAATTTTGATGACAAGGAGGGTAGAAATACAGTGGGGTGAGGAAGGGGGTGGATATTAATGTTCTATGGACGGAGTCTCTGACCTGGGTGCCTCGGATCTCCAAGGGATCTGTGATAGAGTTCAGGGGATCTATGAACTAGGATGTGAAAAATAGACTTGACCTTGTTTTCATAACTTTTAATTGAAAATTAGCATTTCCTTGAATTATATATGTAGACAATAAATCACGCTAGTATCAGCAATACTGGCAACTTCATCATCAGTAGACATCACAGACATTTTCATATCAACTTATGGTCGTTGCAGCTATCTTAGAATATTGCTTTTACTCATCACTACTTCAAATTACGGTAGTCACTAGACCTTTTGCTAGATTTTATAGCAATACAAAAATACTCACAGCGCTATTATTTCCAATGCACGTGGCTTTCCATCCCCCATAATTTCCACTAGGGTCACTCTGATAGAGCTGAAAGCCATAGTGTTTATCCCAGCCAATGTAAAGCAATGAAACACCAAAGGGACGTTTTCCTTTAACAAAGAAAAAAACCCCAAATGTGTCAGCAATCTAAATTCAGTATCACTACAGTTACTTGAACTCAGCCAATGTGGCTAAACTGTTTCTGTGAAATTAACTGTTCATAAATTGCTTTGTGTTCTGGCCACCAAATAAAAGCTTATCAAAAATTCCACTTTTGTTTCTTAGATTTGGACATAGCCATGAGAGGGAATAAAGACACAAAGGACTACAGCTGAATTTCATTATTATGTAAAAAGCAGTTTTTCCAGATATAAAACGATATTTGGCTTTTCAATAGTCTACTAATAAAACATATGTGATAATCTACACAGGTGAACCCAGTTACTTCATGAAGCAGGAATGTATGAAGTGTTTACTTGTTTAATTTTCAATTCCTTTTTACTGTCTCAAAAGGTTATTCCTCATAAAAAATTTTAACTTTTTGAAATAAAATTTCCAAAATATTCAATACCTCCAAACTGTGTATAAGCTTGTTTGATATCACACAGCGCTGTGACCAACTGCTCACAAGGAATTGGTTCTTGATACTGCAATAAATACCTAGGATAAAAAGATCAACATATTAATAGTTTTCTCTAGAACACAAATATTCTCTAAGCAAAACATCCTCTGAAAAGAAATATATGCCTTGGGGACATCATAATAGTCATTTATAATTTGAAGGGTGGGAGGGCATGGCAACATCCTCATATCCTACAGTAAACAACATTTTATAAATCTGTTTCAAAAATATCTACAATTTTCAATTCGATTTTTAATGACTTTTAATCTTTGCAAAAATGAGTTCTCCTTAGAAATACTGAAACTAACTTATGTATCTTCCGTTTCACTACTTATGATCATACCTTTGAGCAATGAGCCTCAGTTCATTAGTCAGAACATTAGCGTCAGAAGTTATGCCTGCCACACTGCAAGCCATGTCCCTTGAGTAAAAGAAAAATATGACCGGTAAGCAGGGAAGATGTTTTCAAAGGGTATTTATAAGTATTAAAATCACCATGTTCTAATAGAAATTCACCATTCTTAATATTCTTCACAACTGCTACACACTTCAGACAAAAGCTATGGAAGTTTTACCTTTATAGAAGGCTTTCAATTTGATGACATTCAACATGAAAGATAAATGCTACGCTCCAATAGATTTGTCATCACCAGCTTATGAATGAGGCAAACAAAAAAACACTGGGAAGCTAAAGTAAATCTCAAGAAGATTCAGCATCAAAGAAAAAAAATTTTGCCAGAAAGAAAGACAGACTACTGCTTGTTCTTGGGTAGTGAATTCTCTCAACTCCTAAACCCTGGACTGATGGTGGTGCTGATGAGGGGACTAAGAGGAGGCTATTTACAGGTCTGCCTAGGAAATCCACGGCTAGGCTCCAACTAGGGGTGCCTTTTCTTTCTTTGCCTCCTATTCCCTGAGGGCTGCCCTGAATCTCCTACAGCCTAGACACCCTCTGTCACTATGCCTCGTTAAGCCTGTAAACTGCTGATTGGGCCCAGCAGTGACCCTGTGGAGGGAAGACACTTCCTCAAGTAAGTGTACCAAAAGGACCCTCCAACAGCCCTCACCTGGCCCACCGCTGAAGGAAAAATCTCTGCTCAACAAATGTAGCTCTCTGCTAGCTGCAAAGCCCACACAACCATCACAGAAACTGCAGTGTGGCTAAACTGTTCCCCGACCTCTAGGACACATGTCCATTGGGATGATTCAATATAATTCAACAGAATTCTTAAGCTGCCATTCTAAATACTTTGAGGGCCTGCTATATGCCAGATACTAGGCTATTTTATTTATTTTATTTTACTAACCTGACACCATCACTCTAGTAGGCTCTGAGGCCTGGAGAAGTTAAAACAATTGGTGTAAAGTCACAGCCTCTACCAGTGAAGCCTAGATTTAACCCGAATCTATAGGACTACTAACCCCGTACTCTTATCACTATACAATGCTGTTTCTCCACTGACACATGGTCCTAGGCCTCAAGGAGGTTTCAAGCAAAATAAAAGCAAAAACTGTCAGAAGTAAAAACATAATAAAGTGGTCACTTCAATTTTACCATGTCACATAGAACAGCCCTCCCCAAATATGTGAGATCTCACTTATGTGTGAAAGTGAGATATTCTAGACTCTGTAAGATCTCACTTACTCATTTAGTTTATAAATTTTTTCGGAAAAAAAGACTTCATCAAGAAGTTTGTGGATGTTGCGTCTCTCTGCTGCAAGCAAAACACCATCATTTCCTAAAATTCCCAAGCAGGTGCCTGCATGTCCAATAGCTTCCATGGCATATTCAACTTGGTACAAGCGACCTACAAAACACAAGCAGGGAGAAATCAAGACTCTCCTCTGTGCTGCTGCACCACCGGCCCAAGAGAAATCCACAACACCAACAGGCTAAGAACAAGAGTCCCATCTTCACTCTTCTATGATGCATGTAATCAACCTGGTGGCCATAATTACTTCAAAGTATAAAAAGAATAAAACAACTTAGCAGGTATAAAAATAAATTTATAGGTCCTTTCCCCCTAAAAGCCAAACACTAAAAAATTTTTTTAAATTTGAGACAGATTAACCAATTTCCATCTTACCTTCCGGGGAAAATATAGTCGTCCTGGAGTCATATCTTCGAGACTGCAAAGGAAAACATACAAGTGATTCCTATGAATAATAAAAAAGCCAACTCCTGCAAGCCCACAAATCATCTTATAAAATATATCCTGGTACACCAAGTTTGGTGTGTGAGAGGAAACTGATCAGGAAAAGGACACCATTCCATCTTTTTTTCCTTCCAGTTAATTTTCTCATGCAAGTCTGTGAGCTGAGTACAAGCAATACCATTCAACAGGCAACAGCTTTGGGATGTGTATTAACTCACCATGTTTTCTGTACTTTAATTCCTGTAAAAAGCAAACAAGATCATTATTAAAACGAAATTTACAATAAAAAAAAAACCCTGTTTTGTTCACTCCCTTCATTCAGCTAACGTTTAGGGCGCACCAGGCGCTACGCTAGATGCTGAAATACCAGGATGGATAAGACCAATCCCTTTCCTGAAGAGCTTACAGTGTGGCAGTGAGGTGAAGGAGGGAGACACAGACAATTATAAAGCAATGTGGAAATATGGGCACTAAGGGCAGAGTGGGAAGAGGGATGGAGAAAAATCAAGAAAGTATTTTTTGAGAAACAAAAAATGAGCACAAATTAGAAATAGGAGAGGAAGGAAAAAGGCTGAAGGTCTAAGTGGAAGTGCATTCTAAGTAGAGAAAGCTTGATCAAAGGGCATTGAAACAGGATAGCTCGCTCAATGGGCAAGAGACAAATTACTAAAGTTAAAAAAAAAAAACAAAACGAATACGTTAGAGAGCCAAGCAAGTACCCAGATCATGTGGAGCCTTGAATGACAAGAGGCATGTGCTTTCTCCAGAGAGTGATACAGGATTCTGAACTACTGGAGGGTGGGCGGGCGGTAATGGGCTTCATCATTACTAATCCTGCAAAGGACAACACTGGGACTCCGCATGGGTTAGTGGAAAAACCGCACTTCCGACTCCATGGCCCATTTTCCCAAATACTGGAATATGGGGAATTAAGACTGGAAAGATAACCTGGGATCAGGTCCTGATGGGCCCGCGTGCCCAGGTAAAAACTGAATTTTCTCTTCAGCAATGGGGCTCCACCGAATGATTCTGGAGCAAAGAGCCAAAGGCATTATTTTACAAAGATTACTCTCACTCTGGCTGGGAGAGACTGAGGGCAGGGTAACCAGTCCTGGAGCTGCTGCAATAGGCAGACGAAAGGTTAAGGATGGCCCTGGGCAGAGGGCCGAGAGGCAACGGCTAGAGAAGGCCTGCTGGGAGTTCCCATTCGCGCGAAAGCACTTCCCATCCCCACACCTGACGCCCAGCACCGCAGGACGCGAGTTCACCGCACATCCAGGAGGCTAACGTACCGGCTGTTCCCACAACGGAAGCCGCCCGACTCCTCCATCCTCCCCCACGCCCGGCCCGGCCGTACTTGCTACGCGCACGGAAGCCCTAGAGCGGCCGCCGGGCAGTCCCGCGACCGGCCTATCACCGAGGCCGCGGGTGCAGAGTCATCGCGTCCAAAGCTCCGCGTCGGCTGCAGGCCGGGACCCGCTGTGCCGCGACACACACCACCCACGACCTCGGCAACGACGGCCAGCTTCCGCGGGTGTCCCGGGGGCAAAGGCTTCCCGGACAGGAGACACTGAAGAGCCGAGATCCGCACCTGAACACCTTACTCCGCCGGAGAAAACACACAACCGCACCCGAAGCCCCGCGGCTAGTATGGCCCCCGCGCGTGCGCAGAACCACGGGGTACGGGGCCGCCGAGGACCCGGAAGTCGGCTGGGGGCGGGGCGAGCCCCGGGTGCCTTCCGGGAGCAGGGGAAGGCGGGGGCACTGCTCGGGTG
>JAVSCE010005939.1:0-48408 GCA_032199065.1 Smutsia gigantea | reverse complement strand
CATCTAGTACACAGAGCTGTGTTCTCTAAAGCTTGGCAGCGGAAGGTAATGGCTATCCCATCGTCATTTACTCATTACCTCTCTAAAGTAGACTAAAAATTATTGTGGGTTTTGGGGTGGGGTGAGGGGGTTTGACAAGATACCTTTTTTATTGTATATTATATAAATGCATAATATTTACCATAGTAATTTTAAATTGGACAACATAGTGACATTAAGTACATGTACATATGTGCACCCATCATTCTTATTAATTCCCCATACTGATTAAGTATTCACTCTCCATTCTACCCTTGCCCTGGCCAGTGGCAACCACTGATCTGCTTTCTGTTTCTATGGATTTACCCATTCCAAATATCTCATATCAATGGACTCATACAACACATATGGCCTTTTGTGACTGGTTTCTTTCACTTAGTATGTTTTCAAGGTTCATCCATGTTGTAGCATTTATCAATATTTCACTCCTTTTATAGCTACCTAATAGTCCAGTTGGATAAATGTATCGATTTGCTTATCCATCCATTTGTTGACAGACAAATGGATTGTTTCCACTTTTTGGCTATTGTGTACAGAGTTGCAATGGTTCACACACAAGTTTTTGTTTGTAATACCTGTTCTTAATTTGGGGAGATACATACTTTGGAGGGGAACTGCTGGTTCATATGCTAATTCTATGTTTAACTTTTTGAGAAGCCACCAAACTATTTCCCACAGTGGCTGCACCGTTTTACATTACAACCAGTAGTATATAAGGGTTCCAGTTTCTCTGCATTCTCACAAACACTTGTTATTGTGAGTGTGAAGTGGTAACTCATTGTGGTTTGGATTTGCATTTCTCTAATGACCAAAGACACTAAGCATCTTCTCATGTGGTTTTTGGTTAATTTTGGTCTTCTTTGGAGAAATGTCTATTTAAATACTTTGCCCATTTTTAAATTGGGTTATCTTTCTGTTGTTGAGTTATAAGAGCTCTTTATTCTGGATTCTAGATCCTTATCAGCTATATGATTTATAAATATCTTCTCTCATTCTGTGGGTTGTTTCACTCTCCTGAGAGTGTCTTTTGATGCACAAAAGTTTCTTTAAATTTGATGCAATTTATGTATTTTTTCTTTTGTTGCTTGGGCTTTTGATGCCATATTTAAGAAACTATTACCAGATCTAAGGTTATGAAGAGTTGTCCCTATGTTTTCTTCTTACATTTTCATAGTTTTCTCTTATATTTACTGTTTTGTTTCATTTGAGTTATTTTTTGCATATGGTGTGAGATAATGGTGTATTAACTATTCTTTTTTAAAACCTGCTCAAAACACTTTGCAATTTCCCTTCTGCTAACAGTCACCTTTTGCCTGAGAAAGCTCCCTTGAGTCCATGTAGCTCTAGTGGAGCATCTCTAATAGTATAATACCCACTCCTATGACCATGGGGTGGACATGTAACCAAAACTGAGCCATTCGGGGTTTTCCCTGGAATCAAATGCTGATATTGAGAGAGAAACAGTCTCTTTGCTGTGCTTTCTAGAGAAAGAAAATATGAACGTGGGAGCTGCAGGAAACCAGAATTCTGTAGGAAGGCAACAAAGAGTAGATGAATCCAGAGATGGAGCCAGAGCCCTGGCAACACTATGGGGACCCTGAGATCCAGCCATATATAAAGCCAAATAGGTCATGAGAACTGGAAGAGTGGAATAAAGCCCCAAGGGTCTCCTGGTCCAGCCACACCTAACATCAGCGGCGCTCCTGTTTTTCTCAGTTCCAAAAGCCAGTAAATTCCACATTTATTTAGGTTTGTCTCCTGCTAAAAATTGGAGGATTTGTGTTGAATTCTTCCTTAGAAAAAATAAGGGTCCCACACATTTCTTAAGAGTGGGCACAAATTTGGCTGTGGGCTTCCAAGCAGATACACAAATATGGAAACACAATGAGTTACTGAATTTAATGTCCATAAACTAAAGTATCTCCCATGGATGGGCATAAAGAGTAGACTGTACTTGATTCTATGTGTCAGAAATTGGGTGATTAATTCATTCTGTTATTTTCTACTTCCATGTTTCCAAAAATATCAATAAATAGAAAGGCCTTTGAGGCTGGGTGAAGGGGTGGGAGGGTGAAGGACATTGTGTAATGTGGTAAAGGTGTCCTAAATACCCTCCCTAGTGAAGTGGTTCTCAAAGAATGATCAGGCAACCCTCAAGACCCTTTCAGAATGTCCAAAAATCAAAACTATTTTCAGGATAATACTAAAACATCATTTGCCTTTTTCATTCTCATTGTCTCATGAGTGCACAGTTTTCCAGAAGCTACATGGTTATGTGCTAATATAACAGACTGAATGAAGAAGCAAGTATCAGGCTCTAGCCATCTTCCAGTAAACTAGACCTCAAAGAGATTTACAAAAATGTGAAACAAGCCTCTCTTCCCACTAACCTTATTTTATTTTTATTTTTATTTTTTTTGACGATATAAAATGTACTTATAGAACTTTAGTATCAGCATATCAATAAATTATTATACAGTATTCTGGGGGAAATATGGTTATTCAGTCTTCTCCTTGATTGAGTTCTATGTAAACAGAAATTTACTATAAGGACTACTAACCTTATTTTAAATAATTATTTTTCATTAAGAAATATTATTTAACTTGTGAGCTTATTTTTTAATGAATTAATAAATATTATTAACATGTCTCCATTTTAATTTCAAATATGTAATAGCTATACATTTAAGCCACATGAACACAAGTTCATTGGGGTCCTCAGTAATTTTTAAGAGTGTAAGGGGTCCTCTGAGAAGAAAAATTTTGAGAACTTTGTCCTATTCAGTGATCAGTTTCATTTCACTTCCCAAGATACCATGAATTCTAAGGAGGGCAGAAATGCAGTATATGCTTCTTTTTTGAAGTTAATGAAAATCTTCTAAAATTAATTGTGGCAAAAGTTTCACACTCTCAATACATTAAAAACCACTGAACTGTACACTTTAAATGGGTGAATTGTATGGTATGTGAATTATGTCCCAAAAAAACTGCTTTTAAAAAGTTTATCACAGAAAAAATTTATAAGGGAAAACTGTTCATTTCAGTTGATCACTACCAAATAAATGAATAACATACCTATCACAAATAGGTTTCCTACAAATATGTTATGAATAGAAAATGCACATTATAAAACCAGAACAAAAAACAACCAAGGACAAATGTTTAGAAAAGAATTAAGTACAATTTCCATTAAAAAATTACCTTCCAAGAGTTTTTGACATGATGTATTCGTCTCTTAATTCCTTAGGATAAACTGACTGATCATCTACAGTCAGATCAAAAAATAAAAAAACTAAGGAAAAAGGGAAGAAATAGGTCTTATTCATTCAATAAAGAAAAGATAAATGGTCCTAAAATTTAGTAAACACATGGAATATAAGATAATTGTTTCTAATTACATTTAACATCTAACCCTAAGGGAATCATTTAGCTGGGCTAACACACATCCTGAAACCTATGGAAAATGATAGACAAATTTCTTCTACGGAAACACAGGGCATCATTCTCACTATAGGACAAGAAATCCATACATAAACATTAGTCTTATTCCTTGACCTCAGGATATTAATCAATTGCACTAATATAAAATACCCATGCAGATTAGCATAAAAACAAAGAACAATTAGTTGGAGCCTAGAAAAAATGCTCTAGGCAAGTAAATAAACATCCCAATAAAAAATCAGACCACAGGTCATCATACTAGTGTTATCTTCTCTTAGCCATTTATACTTTTACATATTTGGTATTTTATTACACTGTCTTAAACCTACTTGTAAAGTTAAATAAACAGCATTTTCCCCAAAATAACGTTTATTTCTCCATTATTCAGGCTGTATCTCAGAAAAAGAAAACTACTCATTTAGTAATTTCACCATCCACATGGGCCAAGCCTGTAATCAGTTATCAAACATTTCAATTCTACAAATTCAATAATGGTAAATTCACAACTGCCTATACTATCTTGAAAGAGGGAGATGTGTTAAGACCCTTGAGTTTTTCAGATTTCAGGTGATGAATCCTGACCTCCCGGGAGTAACCTGGCACACAAATCTAAGCCATCTGAGTGTGCTTCATTCCAGGCAGGTCCACACAGAGCAGACATGCCCAGTCAGTGAGACCCACTGGCCGCCCAGGAAACTGACCCTCTATCCTTGTGGATATTTATGGACATACGTGTTCCAGCAGCCTCTGAGAACCTGAGAATTTGAAAGGCTCTGGAGGTGTATTTCTCACAAATGTCAAGGCCTACCTCAGGGGCTGCAAACTCAGTTGCCCATACAAATCAGGAAGGTCATGGACACAGGTAAAACCTGGGTTGAGTGTAAGACAATGTGGACCAGTGGGAATTTTGAAAGAAAACACACCACCCATCTAAAGGAGGGAACCTCTACTCAGAACCTGTAAATCCTCTAGTTATGGGACCATAGGCTCAGTGTGGCCAGATATTGCACCTTTTCAAATAAATCTTGATTTTGATGTTAACGTACCAATATCAGCAAACGCCTAATTAAGTGTCAATAGGCTGAATGCGGTCTGCAGAGTACCAGGCTGATCTATTTTGATCATGGCCACTGTTAGCCTATACGACCCTTTTGTTCAAATCAGAAAGTATCCCTTGGGTAGACCAATTAGAAAAAGGTGGCGCACAACCTGTCAAGTGGAAGACAGGCCAAATTTCAGTGCCTAGTTGCCCCCTTGACCAGGTGCTCTCAAAGAGCAAAACCCTAGGCAGCTGCCCTGACTATAATGACCATCAGATAGAAAACAAAATAGTCAGAAATGGAAAACTAAGTCTATTGTATAATGCTCTGTAGGATGCCCAGTTCTCAGATGCCAATCTGAAGACTGACTGCATAAGAACCATGGGGGGGGAGGATTTTTTAAACCCTAGTAACCACTGGATCAGGATCAACAGGAGATTTATCTGTGGGCATCTGTGTCTTCACGGTATTACCTACATACACATACCCTATGAGTCATTCAACTCTCAGATCATTTTGGGAAGTTCTATGAGTTGTTTTTTTTTTAATCAAAGAAGACGATTCCTCTTGTCCAAGAATTTAAAATCACTATGAGCTATGTTTAACTCTGTAGGTTGTTTTTATTTCTTTTGCTCTGAATGGCAACTGTTCATTTTAGACGTGGTATTAATGAAGTTTTAGGAATGGATGCTTGTAAAACGCTGCCCGATGATGCCGAGACACATCTCCACTGTCAGAGAATGACCATGTGGCATCTAAGAAGGTGTGAGGTCTAAATTGAAATTCTTATAGAGAAACTCATAGCCTAACACCTGGCATATAGTAGGAGTTCAATACACATATGGGGAAATTAATGAATGGAAGGAATGAAGAAAGGGAAGAATGAGGAAGGGAGGGAGATGAATAAATGGCCGGAAACAAACCTCATAGATATTTAAGACTGATGTGGTATAAACTGCATGTATCAATAAACTGCGAACTAGCTTAAGCAATATGATAGATAACTCAGTTGACATCATATGACTTTAAATAAAATTAACCAAACCAATTAAACATCAGAAAATCTGTCTTGGTAGAACTTCTTCTTAATTTAAAAATGCAACTAGGAATGAGTTGAATCTCAAATGCTAACCTACTTACTTTACCTAAACCATACTCTGCAAAGGGCACAATGTCAACTTTCCTTTCATATCAGAGGGGAAAATGCAGTAACCGTAAGATAATAATATTACCTTTATTACTCCATACTGAAAGTGCAATTTCAGAATTGTTACTCAAAGGAAGGCGTCTTCCTTTCCCTACAAGCTCTCTATTTACAAAGGTTCCATTCCCACTGTGGTCTTCTATGTATGCGATGTGAGAGTGTTTAGGACCCATTTCCTAAAATAGAGAACATTTTATTTTAAAGTTTTAAGCGTGGGTCGTTTTAGTGGGAATACCTAAGAGTGATGACTAGATTACCAGCTCTTCCAAACAGATGGATAACTGTCACCTACTCTGAAAATCCGGAAGTGTTTCTTGCTATAAGTCCGGTATTTATCCGTTCTTTTCAGCAGTGGTCCATCAAAGCAATATTCACAGCTTCTATCTCTCCCAAACCAGTAGCTGTCATTCACACACTCTGTAACACAAAAGTACACACCAGAGGGCTGTTGAATTTCATGTACCAGGCACCTTTAAACACTGCTCATAAAATCTACTTGCAGGAAAATTGCCCCAAGAAGGCAATCAAAATTATAGATTTGTTTATCAAGATTTTATAAGATTAAAAAGAAGGGGGGAAACCCCAAATTTTCCAACAATGAGTTTAGTAAGTTACAGGTTATACATAACCAGAGAAGAACAAGTAGTCATTAAAAGTTCTCCATTTTTAATGATTTGGAAAAATACATCTGATATAATAATAGCTCCCTGCTTATTACCCTCCTGAGGCTTCCCATCACAGTTAGTATAAAAACCTGCACGCCTCCTCATGGCAGGCTAGATGCTCCGGATCTGGCTCCTGCTTCCCTCCCAGCTTTGCCTTGTATCCATATCCTTGATCACTACACCTGCCCCACTGGCCTCCTTTCACTGCCCCCAATATGCTGGGCTCAGCCTCCCCTATGGCCTTTGCACTCTTCATTCCCAGGTATCTAAATGCTCATCTTGCTCTTTGTGTCTGGACTCAAATCTCTCTCATCTTCCACTCAGCTTTCTGTATAAAACAGACTCTCACCTCACCCACCACCCAGCAAATCAGAATGCTATCCTGCTTTGCTTCCCTCTAAGTATGGACCAGTACTAGAAATTCTCTTGATTATGTATATATTATCTCCCCACATTCCCGTTAGAACAAACTCCAGGAAGCCTTGGGTCTCTCATTTAAGAGTATAGCTCCAGCACCTAGGACAATGCATATGGTAAGCTAGTAAATGTGAAAGACAAATAGGGAAAATATGAGCAGTTCATATTCCAAAGGACTCATTTCCCTAACATAGGTAAACTTTCTCCAAATCAATAAGACTATCCAGTAGAAACTGGAAAAAGGATATGAACAAGTAATTTACAAGACAGAAATACAAATGGCTCAAACATATGAAAATAGCTAACTCAATATGAGTAATTTTAAAAACAAAAAAAATACATTAAGATTCCACATTTCTATTAGCAAATTAACAAAAATCAAAAGGTTTCATATTATACTGTGTTTGCAAGAGAGATGGAGTTCAGGCAGGATAATTTGGCAAGATCTATCAAAATGACATATGCAACCACTTCACACCCATGAAGATGGCTATAATAAAAACTAATAAATAACAAGTGCTGGCAAGGATACAAAGAACTTGGAACCCTCCTACATTGCTGTTGGGGATATAAAATGGTACAGCCACTGTGGAAAAAAGTTTGGTGGTTCCTCAAAAAGTTAAACGTTTTGAACTGCCTTATGACTCAGCAAATTCACTCCTCTGTATATACCCAAAAGAACTGAAATCAGTACCCAAATAAACCCTTGTACATGAGTGTTTACCCCAGCACTATTCACAATAGCCAAATGATACAAACACAACTGTCCCTCTGTGAATGAATGGATAAACAAATCAAGGTATCTATCTATAATGGGATATATTCAGCCATAAAAAGGAATAAATGCTACAACTCATGCATATTATAACATTGGTGAACCTTGAAAACCTTATGCTAAGTGAAAGAAGTCAGACACAAAAGGCAAATGTATGATTGCATTTATATGAAATATTTATAATAGTTAAATCTATAGAAATGAAATGCAAATTGGTGGCTGCCAGGGACAGAAGAAGAGAGGAAGGAGGAGCAATTGCTTAATGGGTACCGGGTTTTATTTTGAGTAACAGAAATGTTTTGTAACTAGACAAAGGTGGTAAATGTTGTGAATGTAATAAAAGCCACTGAATGTTCACTTCAATTTTTAAAAATTGCAAATTCAAACACCCATTGGGCCCAGAAATTATTGTTGTAACAAAAGATTATAAGCAATTAAATTTCCATTAGTAAGGAGCTAGTTCAATAAATGTATCTATCTATAAAAAGGAAAGATCCTTATATTCTGAGAGAGGATGTCTAAGAAGCCAGTCGCAGCCAATGAATGAGTGACAATTAGTATAAAAAGTAAAGGAAGAAAAAGGAATATACAGACATGTAGCCATACGGCAGTGTCCCTTACAAAGTAGAGCCATGCCTACTTTCTGATCCAGCAATTTGACTGGCGCTCTGCCCTAGAGAGACATCTGCCGAGTGAGCAAGGAGACAACTACGAGGATGTTCACCAGTCTTCCTTACAGGAGCAAAAACTGGAAACGACCTGTTGATAAGGCAAAGAATAAATGAACCATGGTGTTTCTACTAGAAACCAGGAGCTTCTGGGGCAGCTGGGAAAAGGAAGGGCATGGAGAGTTCATCAGGACACTAACAGTCCAAGGATGGTGGAGAGCATGGGGCAGCCACCGGTGAAGGGCCTGCTCTGGCCTCTGCTCGTCAGAAGAGCTCTCAGACAGATGCGTGGAGGAGGGCAAGTACAGCAAGATAGGAATCAAAGAGACCAGAAGCTCTCACCGAGGCATTCAGAGGTATGAACCCAAGGAAGGATGGGCTCCTTCTCCCAGCAGAGAAGAAAGAGGTGCACATGAGAAAGTGTTTAGGAAAAGGAACAGATATATTTGTTTTGTCAAGAGAATGAAAATTTAGGTAACTTATTCTCCTTTGTCGGGGAGTCCTGACCTCCTCAAAGGTCAGACTCCCTGTTCTCCCTCTCAGAGGGATCACTGAAAAAATTAAGGCCATCTAGGAGAAGTCAATCCATCTTTCCCTTTGATCCCATTCAATCCTGACCTCTGGCCTATCTCCCTTGCCTTTGTTTTAACTTTATTTCCACATTGTACAGATGAGGACAGCAATGTTCAGAGAAGTAGCATCACCTGCTTGAGGTCACACAGCTAGAAAGGAATACAGCAGGGACCTGAACCCATGTCTTTCTGATTATAGCACACTCACCCTTCTCCCACGCACCATTACTTCTTCCCACTCAAGCATTTTTAATCTCTCTATCAGTTTCTCTCACACGCATTTCAAACAGGAACAAGAACACTTAGGAATAAATTTAACAAAACAAATGCAAGTCTTATACTCTAAGAACTACAAATATTGTTGAAAAAAATTTAAAGACCTGTATAAATGTTCATAGATTGGGAGACTTAATATTGTAAAGATGGCAAAATGCCCAAACCACAGATTTACACCGTCTCTTATCAAAATTCCAGCAAAATATGTATCTGGTAAGGAATTTATATCTAGACTATAGAAAGAACACATACAAATCAGTAATAAAAAGACAAGTTTAATTAAAAATGAGCAAAGAATCTGAACAGACATTTCTCCAAAGAAGATATAAAAAAGGCCAATAAGCACATGAAAAGATGTTTAATTATCATTAGCCATCAGGGAAATGCGAATCAAAACCACAATGAGATACCATGTCAAACCTTCTGGGATGACTATAATAAAAAAAGACATAATAAGTGGGGGTGAAATGTGGAGAAACTGGAACCCTGATACATTGTTGGTGGGAACAGAGAATGGTGCCACTGCTGTGGAAAAGTCTGATGGCTCCTTAAAAAGTTAAACACAGAATTACCATATTATCCAGTGATTACACTCCTAGGTATAGACCAAAAAAATTGAAAACAGGGATTCAAACAGATACTTGTATGAAAATGCTCATGGCAGCATTAATAAAAATAACGAAAAGGTAAAAATACGTTGTGTCCATCATCAGAAGAATGCATAAACAAAATGTGGTACATACATACAATGGAATAATATTCAGCCATAGAAAGATATAAAGTTCTGATAAATAATACACAGGAATGAACTTTTAAAACATTACGCTAAGTAAAAGAGCCAGACACAAAAGGACAAATCTTATTACTTCACCTACACAAAATGTGTAAAATAGGTAAACTCACAGACAGAGTGTAGAAATTATCAGAGGAATTCAATGGGGAAAGGACAGTCTCTTCAACAAATAGTGTCAGGAAAACTGGATAACCAAATGCAGAAGAATAAAACTGAACTCCATCTTACACCACTCACAAAAATTAACTTGAAATGGATTAAACACAAACTAAAGAACCGAAACCATAAAACTCCTAGAAGAAAACAGGAAAAAAGCTCCCTGACATGGGTCTTGGCAACCCTTTTTGGGTATACCACCAAATGCACAAGCAACAAAAGTAAAATATACTAAGTGGGACAACATCAAACTAAAAAGCTTCTACACAGCAAAAGAAACAATCAACAAAATGAAAAGGCAACCTACAGAATGGAAGAAAATATTTGCACATCACATATCTGATAAGAGGTTAATATCCAAAATATATATAGAACTCACACAACTCAGTAACAGAAAAACAAACAATCCAACTAAAAAATAGGAAGAATTATATAGACCTTTTGCCAAAGATGACATCCAAATGGCCAAACAGGTACATGAAAAGGCACTCAGCATCACTAATTACCAGAGAAACCAAAACCAAAACCACAATGAGCTATCACCTCACAACTGTTAGAATGGCTATCATCAAAAAAACAAAAGACTTGATCAAGGGTTGGAGTGGATATGGAGAAAAGGTGACCCTCATGCACCATTGTTGGGATATAAATCAGTGCAACCATTTGGGAAGATAGTAATGAGGTTCCTCAGAAAATTAAAAATAGAACTGACACATGATGCAGTAATTCCACTTCTGCATATCTGACTGAGGGAAATGAAAACACTAACTCAAAAAGTTATGTGCACCCGCCGTGTTCACTGCAAAATTGTTTACAATAGTCTAGACATGGAAGCAGGTTACCTGTCCAACAGTGAATGAAAAGATAAGGAGAATGTAGTGTATGTATATATACAATGGATTATTATTTAGCCATAAAAAAAATCTTGCCATCAAGAGACAACATGGATGGATTATGCTAAGTGAAATAAGTCAGACAGAGAAAGACAAATACTGTGTCATCTCACTTATACGTGGAATCTAAAAACCTAAACTCATAAAACAGGGAGTAGTGGTTACCAGGAGCTGGGGATAGGGGAAATGGGGAGATGTTGGTCAAAGGGTACAAATTTCTGGCTATAAGATGAGTAAGTTCTGGGAATCTAATGTACAGCATGGTGATTATAGTTAATAATACTATATTACATATTTGAAAGCTGCTAAGAAACAGAGTAATCTTAAATGTTCTCATGAAAAAAAAAAAGTAATTATGTGATGTGATAGAGATGTCAACTAACACTATGGTGGTAATCATTTTGCAGTATATAAGTGTATCAAATCAACACATTGTACACCTAAAATTTACACAATGTTATATGCCAATTGTATCTCAGAAAGCTGGGGGAAAATAAATTACCAGAGGAAAAATTTGAGAAATAAATAATGGTGATGGCTGCACAACATTCTGCCTCTAAACTGTATACTTAATAATTAACTGGCAAAATTTCTTACATTTTACAATAAAAAAAGTAAACATTAAAAAAAATACTTAGACATAAGATTATATATCAATGATACCTTAATAAAAAAAATACTTAGGCATAAGTTTTCTAAGTTTTCTTTTTTTTTTTTTTTGGTTATCATTAATATGCACTTACATGAGCAACACTGTGGTTACTAGATTCCCCCCATTATCAAGTCCCCACCACATACCCCATTACGGTCACTGTACATCAGCATAGTAAAACGCTACAGAATCACTACTTGTCTTCTCTGTGCTATACTGCCTTCTCCGTGCACCCCCCCCAACATTACATGCGCTAATCATAATGCCCCTTTTTCCCCTTATCTTAGGCATAAGTTTTCTTAAGTGCAAGATTTTTGCACTGAAAACTGTAAAACATCGCTGAAAGAAATTGAAGACCTAAATGGATGGAAAGACATCCCATGTTCATAGATTTAACGACATAACATTAAGATATTAATACTTCTCAAATTGATCTACAGATTCAATCTAATTCCTGTGAAAATCCCAGCTCCCTTCTTTGCAGAAAGTGACAAGCTTATCCTAAAATTCATGGAAACATAATGGAGCCAGAATAATCAAAACAACCTTGAAAAAGAGGCACACGTCGGAACGCACACCCTGGATTTCAAAACTTACTACAAAGCTAAAGTAGTCAAAATGTCACAGTACTGGTGTTAAGGATAGACACATAGATCAATGGAATAAACCTGCACATTCCTATTCAAATAATTTTTGGTAAGGGTACCAAGACCATTCAGTGGGGAAGGAATAGTCTTGCCAAGAAATAGTGCTCAGACAACTGGATACTCATGTGCTAAAGGATGAATTTGGACCCTGCCTCATACTATATACAAGAATCAACTCAAAATGGATCAATGTAAGAGCTAAACCTATAAAATAGCTAGATGCAAGCGTAGGTGTCAATCAATAACAACAACAATTAACAGCTTCTATTTATTAAGCATCTATTTGATGCTGGTTACCCTATCGGGCTCCTTACATAATATCTCACCTTTAAAGATAATCATCCCATTCCACCCTTTCAATCACCATTTGTTTCCCACTCACCATACATAAGCCTATCTTAGAAATATGGCTTAAATGAGTGAAAAACAGTTTCAAATGTTTACTTCCAAATTTAAATTGTGCATATGAATTTTGCTATATTACTTCTCCATTTTTTTTGTTTTTTTAAGTTATTGAAGTTGAACATGAAATAAAAAGACTGACAAGGTACTCATGGTACATTAGTCATTCATTTATTTATATTACAATTTGCCATCCCATTAATGTCAAGTTCAATTTTTTTTTTAAATGAAGGGATCATTTTAATCTAAGAGGGAGGAAAAATGCTATTTCAAACACATCCATAGCAAAGCTTTACTATTGGAATCAGGATGTGTCAAGAGTGGAAGAATGTATTTAAATTTAAATTGCAAGGCTGGCTATTTTGAGGTGAAAACAAGTATGTCCACAAATAGCTTCCCCTAATTTGAAACTGTAAAACTAATGCTCTAAAGTTGCCACATACCATGGCAGGGGTTAAGTGGTGAAGTTCCAGTGATTAGGTGATAAATGTTTGCAAGTTTGCATGAACCTGCATTTTTCTAGGCAAAGGATCCACAGCTCTCTTCAGATGCTCAAGTGGACAGCACATTGCAAATGCCCATTTGTGGAAAGAATAATGAAGGGGACTCACAGCTGGTAAGATCCAGTGGACTACCCAAACTAATTCCCTGGTTTCATCCTTCATCACTTTCAAACTCCAAATCAGTCCAGGAGTGTCTTGAGCTTTCTGCTGCAACAGCTTTCTATAATTGTTTTTCCAAACAAAATCGTATACTCTATAGCAAAGGGTCTTACCAAGACTGGGGAATCCATCCTGAAGGGACCATAATCGAGCCCAAGGGGCAGGGCTGGGCTCCTCAGGTTCTTGGTCCTCGGGAATAGAACAGAGTTCCTGAGTGGACACTGTGTCTAAGGAGCTCAGTGTCCCTGAGCTGGAGTGAGAGGATTGGCTAGACGTGGGCACTGTGCTGGTGGAGGAGCTGGACATGCTCTGGGATTGTGAGGAGAGGCCATGGGACTGTGAGAAGCCACCTTGGGATTGTGAGCAGGTGCCACTGCCATGGGACTGCGGACACTCCACATCTGTCTCCCGAGACATCAGAACCTCAAAAGAAGTGTTCAACAATAAGGTTAGTTTCATAGAACAAGACAAAGTTCAACAGTAAAGGATGGGCATATTACAACAAAAGAATTAAAATATAAAAATAAAACATCCAGGGCAGGTATGCTCTGCAAAAATCTAAAATCTAAAAGTCTCCATCTATAGTTCTGGCCTGAGCTTTCATGAGATCACTTTCACTGGATCAGCTTCTTGTCTGAAAGCCACAAACCACAGGGGAAAGAATTTTTTTTTTAATTTTAAAGGTTGTAAATAAGTTAAAAGCACTGAAACTTAGTTTGGGAGGAGGAGAGACTCACAACAGCTTATATTCATCTAATTTTTAAAAACTAGAAATGAAATCTAAAATACACTCATTAATACAATCAATACTACAATTTCATGTTTTGGACAAGGAAAGAAGCAGAAGGGTAGGTTACTTGAGACAGAAAATAGGCAAACAGAAACTGTATAGTAACTCACTGCACCACTCCTCAAGTGGCCATTTACTTAAAATGAAGCTGATTCCCCTGTGGGGTGAAAGCCTGCTCCTGGAAGGTAAGGACCTGTTTATTCATTCTAAATTCCTAGCCTCCTAAGGGCCAGGACTCTTAATGAGGCAGAACACAAGGAAGACTGCTCTAAACAACTTCACCTAGCCCTTTGTGATGCAAAGTAACTATGGAGCACATCTTTTCAGCATCCTAAATGGCTTTCCAGCCCAAGAGAATCCTGCAGAAACCATTTTTTGAGTCACAAGAGACCATAACATAGGTTCCCACCTTGTTTTAGAATTAACTTAATGGACAGTGAAACTCTGATAACAGAACCTACAGTAAAGTCAAAGTAACTTTCAATTCCTAATTTCTAATATCCCCTAATATCTAATTGAAGGAAAAAAAATTCTCTCCAGATCCACACGCTCAGGCTACTCCTCCAGAAAACAGTAAACATTACTCACACTGACTGCATTTACACAGCCTTCCAGATGCAAAGATCCTGATGAGTTTTCCTTAACACACACCAGGAAGATGAGGCCAGGTCTGAGTCCGTCCCTCCAGAACCTGCTGCTCTAGGCTGTGTCTTCCTGCAGCTTTTTTAGCAACACTTCTCCGCCCTAAAAAATGGCTAAAGACAGTGTGTCAAGAGATAGCTGCTACCGTCACTTGTTGAGAAGTTAGGGTCCAGCAGTCAGGGACCATATTCACTTCCATCATGTGGGGAAAGTACAGTGGGGTAGTTAAAAGGCAAACAGATGTGGAGTCGATGGCTGAGTCAATCTCTGCATGACCTTTAAATAGATTACAACGTGTCTGAGCCAGTTTCCTTATCTGAAAAAAACACAGATAGAGCTTGTAGATTAAATGAGATGTATGACTGCTTCTCCACCAGTGATGTTTGGTAACTGGGAGAACGGAATTCAAGTCCCCAAGAATCCGAAAGCCAGAAAAGGCCTTGTAAGTGCAACACAATTTTTTTTTTCCTAAATAAAGAAACTGAGTCCCAAGGGGAACTGGTGCCCTCCTACCTTCTCCTTGCCACCCGCTTACACACACTTACTTGAACACTCGCAGGGCATCCTCCTACACAAGTCAATGTGCTTCCGATTGATACGGCGCCTAGCACCTAGAGTTGGTTCACAACAGGTATTTTCGACATTGAACCTAAAGTATGGTAATAATTACTAGCATTTGGAGAACACTTTACAAAGCAACTTTGTTCTGACTTTGAAGAGCACAACTTTGTTCTCTTATCCTGTGCGTTTGGGCAGGTTTCAGCTTGCATGTAATACAGGAAATGAACTTCACCTCTAAGTTTTATCTACAAGAAGAGAGTCACCCACGCGTTCCTCTCCTCTTCCCAGCTCAAAAGGCCGACAAAGCGAAAGCTTGAGCGATTTCCCTCTCACTAAGGCTGCATAAGGACGGGATTCGAACCCCCAAACCGTACAAGAGAAGCTCCCCGCTATGACTCACCGCGTGAGCCCACCTGGACCCGCAAACTCAGAACGGCCGCAGTCGGCCGTGGCGCTAAACCAGCACATACAAACTCCACCCTCAGCCAATCAAAACGCCTCTCCGCCGCCGCCGGACCAATGAGCAGCACGGATGTGGCTGAACACGCGAAGCCTCAAATGCTTGCTGGGAGTTGCAGTTTAAAATGCGGAAAGGGATTCGGAATCCAGGTTCCCCGCCCCCCTTCCCCTCCCCCGGCGGATCCCGCCCCCTCAGCTCCGCAGCCAATCAGCACCACTGGTCTGGCAGCTCTCCCTTTTCATTCCCCGGCAAGTGGCCGCTGCAAGACAGGCCGCGGGCCCAATGTGGGGCGGGAGGAACTGGGCCGGGCTCCGAGTATGGAGGTTATGGCCAGCAGGGGCCCTTGCAAGGCGACCGCTGAACTGCAAGGATGCATCGCTGGCGGGCAGCAACTCCTCGCGGTGTTGGAATTGCGGCCGCCGCGGGATCCCCATGCGGGGGAACGGGTTCTTCTGTCCGCAGTGCCGCGCGCTGCAACCACCTGACTCCACGCGAGACCACTTCAGCCTCATGGACTGGTACGGGAGGCGGTTTCGGGAAACGCGCCGGGGCATGAGAGACGTCAGGGGCTGGCGAGCGAGAGGGGAGGGCCCATCAGGCTAGGCAAGGAGAAGGCGGGACGCGTTAGGTAGGTGGTAGAGCCCTGATGCAGGCTGGGACCCAGGGACTGGAGGGTGGGATGTGTCCTGAAACAGAGGAAATTGAGGGGCGGGCCTTTGAGGGATGGAGGCGAGAGTGGAGGAAGGACTGGAGGGGCAGGGAAGGAAGTTAGGGGAAATGAGCGACGAAGGCCCCAGGGAAAGTCAACTTGAGCGGCGGAACCTGAGAGGAGGAGAGGGGCGGAGCCCAAGGGAAGAATACTGGAAAGAGCCGAGGAAAGAGATCGTTGAGGAGTAGGGTTCAGATGGTTCTGGTTGGGTTGAGACTTCTGAGAGGAGTGCTGAGATGTTATCCCAAATAAGGAGGTAAAAGAGCTTCCTGGCTGGTGAACACCGGAGTGGTGCCCCTGGAGAGGGCATGGAAGCTCCCTGCCTTCTCGCGGTGCTTTGCCCTATCCATCTCTTAAATCGGACTGTTCTAAGTTACAGTCTTCAATAATAAGCGAGTATTCTAGTAAGGAAAACAAAAATAAGTAAATAAGGGTATAAAAGCACCCAAAAACTTGGTATTGTGGGCAGAGTCTAAGGGAAAAGTGAGAATTGAGGGAGTGGGTCTGGGAAATGGGTATATTTTCCTAGCTTTCTCCAAAGGTTGAGGACCTCAGGGGTTAAGTTTGGGCGGAGCTAAACTGTTGAGATAGGGCAGGCTCTGGGAATAGAAAGCAACAAGGACTGGATTGAAATTGAGGAGACAGAGAGGAAGGGAACTGGGCCTTGGAAAGATAGGGCAGGATTTGGGGATACTCCTTACTCTTAACTTTGAGATCTGCCCCCACCAGTCATTGTACACTTCTGACGGGCTGTAGTGACACTGCCCTTTAAGTCCCTTGAGCCTGCCAAACTTGCTCCTACCTCAGGGACTTTGCATGTCCCCTTTGCCTGGATGACTCTCTCTTCTGATTTTTGATTACCCCTCCTCATCTTTCAGGTCTCAGGTCGTTGTTATCTCTTGGTGCTCCACATCTACCACTGTCTCTGATCCTATTGTGTTTTCCTTCACAGCACCTACGACTTTATGAAGTTATCTCTGTTTAACGCATCTTCCCTCATGAGAACATGACCCAGGCCCATAGTATGTAAATCTATAAATATTTGATAAATCAATTTCATCTGATTTCCTTCCAGCAAACGTTCCTTCAGAATTGATACTGTGAAGCTCCAGCAAAGGTATCAGCAACTACAGCGCCTTATCCACCCAGATTTCTTCAGCCAGAGGTCTCAGGTAGATTATTGTCCACTCCTAATCATACCTGAACACATGTGCACAGTGGGTGGGTGGCAGTGGCGCTGTGGTTATGTGATTTACAGGGACAAGCTGGATAACCAGCTCTACCTTGGAGCAGTCTGACCCTGGTCAGCCAGGCCTTGGACCTGGTCTGCATCCCCAGCTTTCACCTGACTCCCAGCAGAATTAGAACCCATCAGTTGAAAATAAAGACAGCTCATCCCACACCAGTTTTCCTTTGGCCACTTCCATAGATGCCTACCCATTAGTATTTTAAGAAACAGTTTGTGAATGTAACATAGCTGATTTGTGTGGTAATAAGACTCTTCATCTCCACTAACAGACTGAAAAGGACTTATCAGAGAAGCATTCAACCCTGGTGAATGATGCCTATAAAACCCTCCTGGCCCCCCTGAGCAGGGGATTATACCTTGTAAGGTGATTTCTCAAACCTATGTGTGACTGCATGGTGTCCATTGTGCTGTTGGACAGCTGCTCCCCTATGTTCAGCAGATGAGAGCTTGAGACTTTGAGCTAGTCTGGAGACCCAAAGATACCACATGAGTATAGTTTTCTCTGAGTATTTGTAAATTTTACTTGCACAACAGCACCTTTTTTTTACAATTTTCTATACATTTCAAGGATTGGATGGCGATGACTTTTAGGAAAGAGTAATTTTTGTTTTTTTTTTTTCTTTTGGAGGGGGATAGGGAGAGTAAGCACCTTAGAAATTTAGGATTTAATGGAATCTTTACAAATATCTGGTCCAGCTTGCCATATGGTGGAATGACTCTCCCAGGGTTACACAGTTGCAGGTAGCAGTGAGGGATCCCATCCTAGCACATCCAACTTTCAAATACCTTACCCCCACACATTCATTATTAGGACACTTCATATTTCCCCTATGCAGGTATTCTGTTCTGAAGGGTGAATAGGATTTATGATGCTGGCCATAGTTTCTTGAACCAACCTTATTTTGCTTGCTTTATGCCCCAATAGCTAAAGCTCCATGGAGTAGAGATTCCTGAAAAGACAGATTATGAAATGGACAGCCAATTCCTCATGGAAATAATGGAAATTAATGAAAAACTAGTAGAAGCTCAAAGTGAAGCTGTGATGAAAGAAATTGAATCTATTGTCAGAGGTAAAAGATAAAGTCCCACAAATGTATTTTATTTCTATTATGAGTACATGTCCAAGGTTAAGTGAAAAATGAATCTAAGAGTACATATTGGTCATTATACTTATTTGGAGAGTTTCTTTTTTTTCTTGATTATACCCAAAAGTTAGCCTTGCAACACCTCTAACTCTCTGGAATGCAGCCTTAAACCAAGAATTTAATAGTATTTTGCAGAATGGAATCCTTCCCACCCATGACATAATTTAGATGACATTATTATCTCTGACAAGAAAAACAGGCCTTAGGCATTCATGGGAATGCCTAAGGTCATACTGCAGAGCAAAGATTGAAAAATCTGATCCCATATTGCTTTGCTTTCCACTTTATACCAAAGTGAATCAGTCAGGGTTCTCTAGAGAAACAGAACCAATAGCATACGTGTGTAAACATAGAGACAGAGAAAGAAAGAGAAGAATTTATTTTAAGCAGTTGGCTCTCATGACTGAGAGCTCAAGTCCAAAATATGTAAGGACAGACAGGCAGGCTGGAAACTCAGAGAGGACTTATATGTTAGTCTCAAGATGGAGTTCCATCTCCAGGAAACCTCCATTTTCGCTTTTAATGCCTTCAACTGCCCACCCACAGTATTGAAGGTAATCTCCTTTAAAGACAGCTGATTGTGTTAATCACATCTACAAAATATCTTCACAGCAGCGGACTAAACTGGACACCACAGTTTAAACAAATTGATACATAAAATTAACCATGCCACGTGGAAAAGGCTCCAAAGTTCTCACTCTGATTGTGCACACATGTGTACTTCCACAGATGTTTATGGCACTGGTACTATGTATCATGGTCTGTACATAACACTGAGGGTGTGCAGCAATGAACAAGGAAGACATGCCTGGTTCCTTCATAGAGTTTATATATTCCAACTCAGTGTGTCCAGAATGGAATTCATGAGCATCTTCCCCCTCTTCCCAAAAAAACAACCAGTTCCTCTGTGGATGTTCCCTTTCTAAGTAAATGACAAGTCCAAAACGTTGAGGAGGCATCCTTAACAACTTATTCTCCCTTACTCCATGGACAATCCATCACCAAGTCTTGAAAAGCTGACCTTCTAAATGTGTCTTAAATCCATCCATCCATTTCTGTTTGCACTGTCACCACCCTGTTCTAAGCTACTGGTCTCATCTACACAATTGCAGTAGTTCTAAACTGGTCTACCTATACCTTCAAACTAATATATTCCTACACTGTTACTTCTGTGATATATTTTTTTTTAATTAAAGTATCCTTGATATACAATCTTATGTTGGTTTCAAATAGACAACACAGTAGTTCAACCTTACCCATATTATGAAGTCCTCACCCCCTCCAGTGCGGTCACTGTCCATCAATGTAGTAAGATGTTACAGAATCATTAACCATATTCTCAGTGGTGTACTACTGTCCCCATGACCAACCTATACTGTGATTGTGAATTACTGTGACCCTTAATCCCCTTGCCCTTACTCCCTCCCCACCCTTCCCGGCCCCCCCTCCTTGGTAACCACTAGTCCCTTCTCAGTGTCTGAGTCTACTGCTATTTTGTTCCTTCTGTTTTGCTTTGTTTTTATACTTCACAAATAAGTGAAATCATTTGGTATTTGTCTTTCTCTGCCTGGCTTATTTCACTGGGCATAATACCCTCTACATCCATCCATGTTGTTGCATATGGGAGGATTTTTCTTTATATGGCTAAATAATATTTCATTGTGTATATGTATCACATCTTCTTTCCATTCATCTGTTGTTGGACACTTAGGTTGCTTCCATATCTTGGCTATTGCAAATACTTCTGTGATCTTTTGAAATGCAAATCATTTTACTCTTGGTTTTGCTTAAAAACTTTAAGTGGCTTCCCACTGCTCTCTGGTTAAAGACCAAACTCTTAAGCATGGCTGACAAGGCCCCCCATGGTCTGGCCTCTGTTTTCTCCCACTTACCCCCTCCACTCTAGCCACACTGGCCATTTCCAGTTCTTCATCTATACCAGGCACCTTCCTACCCCAGGGCCTTGGCACATGCCGTTCTTCTACCTGGAACCACCCCCCCATCTAGTTCACTGTTCCTCCTTCAGATTTGGGGGCAGTCATCACTTCCTCAGAGAATCCTCATAGAACCTCTCTGTCTATATCTCCTGCCAGTGGTTACACACCTTTGTAGGACACATCACAATTATAACCTTACTGTTCTGTATGAGATTGTTTGACCAATATCAGCCTCTCCTGTTAGGCTGGAAATTCTGCAGAGGCAGAAACTGTATCTGCTTTTTGCTTCCCTCATGTCCTCAGCACATGGAACAGTACTTGGAATATAACAGGGGCTCAGTAAATATTTATTAAATAAGTGAATACATGATGAACAAAGTTAAAAGCAACAAAATGGAAGTTGTGGTGGGTAGTATCTTGGTGCTAACAGCATTAAGGCTGCTGGTGTTGGATGAAGAGAAACTCGGGACTTGAAGCCAGAAGCCCTGGCTACACAACTTTGGGAGGCAGAGGATCATGATGCCCCAGGGTGTGGCAGGTTTGGGCACAGCCTCAACACTCGCTGAGTGCGTGTGGCCTTGAGCAAGTGGCTTCACCCCTCTGGGTCTCAGTTTCCTCATCTGTAAAATGGAGATAGTACTAGTACTGGTTGTTGCAAGGATTAAATTAAATGAGATAAGGCATATAAAACACTTAACACAGTGCTTGGCCCATTGTAAGTGCTCAATCAATGGCAGGGGTTATTCCAGCGCTTTGGTAAACATCTAATTTTGAGCAGGTCACTGACCTTCATTTAGATTTCTTCCCCTCCAGGTATCTGCTAAGGCCCAGATTAGGTGAATGTTCAAGGTCATAGAACTAGTTAGTTTTGGGGTCAGGACTTTAGAGGCTGCAGACTCCTAGTCCAGTGTTCTTTTGTCAACATCACATTGCTACCCTAAGAAGAGAGTTTCCAACCACTGTCTGGGAGTCTGGACACTTGGGATCTGTTACCGGCTCCTCCACTCACAACCTTGAGACAGTAAGTAGGACAGTCCCCCAAAACCTGTCATTGCCTGCCATGGGGACATAATGTATTTGAAAGTGCTTTGAAAGCAGGCACCATATAAGTGGTTGATACTATTTATATCTGGAAAACACACTTGTTATAAGATTCTTCATTTCCTAGTGAACAAACAACAGAAACATGAGGTAGCAGCTCCTCAACCTCTTTTGACATCTTCTCTCTTAAGGAATAGTATGATCTAAATGCTTTGTTTTGCCGGGAGGCTGTATAACTTGCAAGTGGTTGCCTGAAACACTCTGTAATGCCATTCAGACAGGCATTTCCAGCCTGCTAATTTTCTTCCTGAAATCTGGAAGCCTCAGACTGGTTGGGTGGAGATAATCAAGGCATGTCCTTGTCTTCTTTTTTTTTTAATTATATATCCATTTCATGGGCCCTGGTGATTACCCCTCAGACCTTTCATGGGTAGAGAAACATAGTGTAACCAGGGTCAGCAGCACTGTGCTAAATAGAAGTTGCCATCATAGAACATGTAGAGACAGAGGTTATGAGGCCTTACCCTTGAATCCAAGCTCCCTGTTATGTTGTATTCAAACCAGAATAATTACAAAGTGTTTTCTTCACATCGTGAGTCCATTTAAATAGAAGAATGAAGATAATAATTTTCTCTTCCAGCTAAACAGAAGGAATTGACTGACAATGTAAGCAGAGCTTTTGAACAAGGTACCTTCTTCGTTTCTTGACTTTCTTAAATATGGAAAGAAATTGTAAGCACTGAGGTATAGACATCCATTCAGTATGTAGCTGTTATATACCCATGCTATGATAGGTACATGGGGTGATATAAAATATAGATGAGTCTGCATTTCTGCCTTCCAGGATTTGGTCTTGCTGAAGAGACAAGCTCTGTGCCAAGAACAGTGATAGGCCAGGGAAAGGTCATATGAGAGAAAGTACTTGTGTTTAGCAAGTGGAAAATAAGGTGAAGGATGTAAGCTGAAGCCAACACAGGCAGATCCTGAAGGCGAGGCTGCAGGGCTGACATTTGGCAAAGCCTGAACACCCCTTTCTATCTTCTCTGCCCAAGAGGAGAGGCCAGTCGCAGACCTGTGCCCAAATCACAAACATGGAATGTTCATCCTGGCCCCCATTGCTCCTGGATCTCAGGTTGAAGAAATTGGAACTATTTCTAGCTGTTTTTAAGCAAGAACAACCTTATTCTCCATCCCTGACTTGCGCCACCCCTTAAATAAGGGGATGGTGGCCCTTTGGCTTAGGGATCATTTGATGGCAGGAAGCAGAAGGCCAATCAAGCTAGCCCAGATTAAGGGAGGTTATAAGGAATCAGGACTGTCTTCCAGAATGCAAAGAGAAAGTCCCTGTATGACTTGCTAAGAGCTTTTCTGAGGCAGAACCTAGGAACCCGAAAGCACTCTGAAACGAGGACTGTGGTCCTGAGCTCAGTGCCCCTGGCAGCCCAGTCTATCCTCTCCACTCTATAAAACAGTTCCATCCATTTCTTTATGAGTGTACAATGCTCCAAAATGGCATCCCTCACTGGATGACTCCCTAGTACTCCTTGGTCTATTACATTATAAGAACAAGGCCTTTTGCCATCTGACTAGTCCCCTGGACCCAATTCTAGATTCCTAGGAGAGGATATTTGACTCAACTTGAGCCAGATGTCCACTCCACCCTACTCCAATCAGCTAGTACAGGCTTTGCAGGACAGTAGGAGTCAATTCAGAGACACAGGAAGGGAGATGGTCTCTAAAAAGATGTCAGAGAAATACAGATTAACAGCAGAAAAGATAAGAACCTAGCACAACATGTCCCCAAACCACTGACTAAGATGATTAGATTATGTTCCACCAGGACCCTGCCCCAGCTCCTATTGCACTTTTGTATGTTTTTGTTTGTGAAAAACTTAAAAAAAAAATACATAAGTACAATTTAAAGAACAATAAAAGAAGAACACCTGTGGTCCCTGCTACCTGGCCTAAGAGATAGAACATGCAAAGAAGATATACAGATGGCCAATAAGCACATGACAAGATGCTCAACATCACTAGTCGTTATGGTAATGCAAATCAAAATGAGATACCGCCTCATACCCATTAGGATGGCTGCTATAAAAAAATAATGTGTTGGCGAGGGTATGGAGAAGTTGGAACCCCTGTACGTTATTGGTAGGAATATGAAGTAGTGCAGCCTGTGTGGATAATAGTATTGTGTTTCCTCAAGAAATTAAAAATAGAACTACCATACAATCCAGCAATTCCACTTCTCATGTATACCTAAAGAAGTGACAGCATGGACTCGGATATTTGAGCATTTTCAAAGATAAACAAAGCCAGATACTAGCTGAGGTGGTAAAGATAGATTTTAATCAGTAACAACTGTTATAATAGGAAAAAGAGTCCAGTGTGAACTGAACTCTACTTGGATATGTAACTGGGCATCTTAAAGGGAGAGCATGAGTAGGGAGAGGGTGAGCATGGGCTCAGTGAAGTCCGAGAAGTGGAGAGTTACAAAAAGCTGGAAGGGGAGACTAGTCCTTGTGAAACCAAGCTGGGTTTGCTAACTGGGGCTTGTCAAAGTTGGGCTCCTGTTCTCCCCCAGACAGTGGGAGACAGGGACCCTGTCTTCAGGTGTTGGCTGGAACAAACAGTAAGAGAGAAACAATAAGACAAATCTTCTAAACAACATTAAGTCCATTTCTTATTTGGTTGCCTTTTATTTATTAAAGACTAGCTGAACCATCTGTTGAAACTTGGTAGTAGAGGATATTTGCTGGATGACGTGAGTGATCAGGCATTTAATGAGGAGCATGTCTATGGAAACAAAAGAAAAACAAAAATTAATGGTTGGAGCAGGCTAAACCTTGTTTCTGAAACAAGGGGCAGTTTCTGAATTGAGAAGCCATTAGACTCTTCAGCACCTTTAGATGGTGGTGTAAGGACAGCAGTGGCAATCCGATGGATTCCTTGGTTTATAGTTTGAATGCCTGTGATAATGGCATAGACATCAGTGTCACCGTCATGCATGTGGAAGATGCAGGAGTTCTGGTGAACTTTCTGGGTGGCCCATATAGCAGCAAGCTCTAGACACAAAGGTTGCCCAACATGATTTGTTGTGGTGATGAGTTCTTTGAAGTTTATATCAAGTTGTCTAGCTTCAGCTTACAGGACTTACAGTTCCCAAGGGAAAGGGGCTGCCATAAGACAGCCTGAGTTCCAGTAAGGATCTGGGCAGTCAGGTTTTAGTTCTCAGTGGTGCCAAGTGAGGAAGGAAGGAGAAAAATGGGAACTATCAATTTGAGGAGTTGTAGCCAGATATTGAAGGAAACTAGAAGAATTAAGAATTTGTTAAGGGCTGACAAATTGTAAGATGGCAGGAATCCAGTTCAATTCACAGGAAGATAATAAAACCTCAGACAATGAATAGGACTAGATTCTAATAACCCACAGGGTATATGATATGCTTTTCCATAGGTAATCGAAGTAAGATTATTCTTGTTTACAAAATAATTTTAGTTTCCTTAAATTTTATTGATGTAAGTGCAGTAAGAATGGCGATCAACCATACAAGCCTTTTTATGTTTTCTTTATGGAAGTTTTTATAAGGAATCTCAGATTACGGTTTAAAAACCTCTCAATGCTAGGAAGTCAAGCCAAGGTTTTGCCATCAGACTTCACCTATAGATTTGGGTGAACTCCTCTCTTCTCAAGGTCCCCAAAACATTCTAAGGTTCCTGGGCCTGCCAGGAAGTGACCTTTCTTACTCACCTATAAGGCTGGGGAACCCTGTAAGCCAGGTACCAGACTTTTTTTTTTTCAAGAAGGCTTTGTAAACATTGGCTCTATAAAGTCAACCTTAATTTCTTTTCTTACAATTGGTCATATCTGATTTTTTACATTATTTTCAAATATGACATTCTCATCAAAGCCTTGATGTTTAATTATGTTCTTAATATTTTTAATTATGTCCTATCACAAAGATAACATTCTTAATTGAACCTATGCAAATAACTATATTGCCATGAAAATAAGAATATTCAATTTTTTGAGGGATCAGACAGGGAGGAAAAAAATAAATATTTTACTTTTATTTACAAAATTAAAATTTACTAGTTTGTGATTAGTCATATATGACTAAATTTAGAGAAAGGGGAAAGGGATTTTCTTATGTCTAGAAAATAGAACACGTAAGAACCAGCAATATTTTGAACAAAAAATATAAAAATATATAATCCTCCTTTCTCAGTTTACTCAATCCCATGTATTTTATTCTGCTTGATCTTGGGTTAGCAGTTTTATGAGGCTTTTCATTAGAGCTTTGTAAATCTTGACTTAGTTTATTGGTTTGATCTCAAAGGTATTTAAGCAATGTCATCAGAAACCTGTACTGCAGAGTACCTGGGATGGTGCTTTTTTGTGGGTCTCTGAGACAATTTCTGAAATAATAACATTTTGCCCATACAAATACAGCCTAGGGAAGGTTAAGTTTTCTTCAACAGTGCTTCCCGTGTAATTTAATATATCGAGCAAACCTAATTAGTTCAACATCCTCTTTTTGTAAGATAAGAGAAAAAATCCTTTGAGCTTTGTCAGGGGTCCTCCTGGAAACTTCAAAGTCAGCTCAAGGTCAAGAGGTCTTTATGTAGAATTTGATTTGGGGAAATTGTCAAAAGGTTTGAATATTTAAATAGGATCATAGGTCATTGTGAAATAATATTTAGTTACCTTTTTAACCAAAGTGGTGATAAAAGATTTCAAAGGCAAATAAAGGAGAAAACATGGAAAAATAAAAGAAAACTCTTAGCTCTTTGAACAGTGAGAAGACTTAGTTCTCTTAAGCAGTCAAGAACTTGATAAAGACAACAACCATAATGCCCAGGAAAGTATTTGATAAAGTAAAAACTAGGTTTCCTGGGCAGACTATGCAAAAGATAAAAACCTTTACAATCTTTTATTAAAAGCAGGCTGATGATCCAAGAAACTTTGTCATTTTAAAAGAGAGAAAACCAAACTCTGGTTTTGTATTGCTACACTACTGATAATAAAGTTCATTAAAAAAAACACTTTTTATATAAATCTTCTTAATCTTAGCCAACTTTGACCTCACAACATAAAATTCCATTTCCATGAACTTTCTACGACTCTCCATATCTATTCAGGTTTTGTCATCTTCTGTCCCTTTTTTACATTCTACTTAAGCACAAAATTACTCTTCCCATTTATCTTAACAAAAACACATTGTACACTCCTTGCATACGTTTCTTTAAAAAAACACATCCTGCTTCTCTCCCATTTGCAGAGTTGTTCCCTTTCACTCGTATTATTTATAGTTTTGTTTTCATATTTTGACTATATATTTTATTCATTAGTAACCTTTATTTTACTAGAAAAATTTGGAAGTAAACAATTAAGAACTATTATATGCTAGTATTCTGTAGTATATTAGCGTATTTTATGAATATACCATCTTATATCTCTAGAGATATTTAATAATAGTCTTTTTTAATGTGGCAAAAACATGTTTATTAACAGACCCAAATATCCTTGGCCTCCCTGGCCATATAAAAATAAGAAGCCAAAAGCATTTAATTTGGCTTAATGAATGTTTTGGTACTTTATCTTGTTTTTAAATTATTTAGATATTTAATGAATATTTATTATTTCATAGCTCTAAGGTTGCCAGTTACCAAGAAGATTTTGGAAATAATGTTTAGGCAAAATATTATAAAACTTGTTGAAGTAAAGTTTGAATGATATAGTTTGAATATCAAATTTATCATCTCTATAATCTTAAATATCTAGCAAATATTAGTCTGTTTAACTAGTAAACCCAAGTAGAATAAAAATGTATGTTGCATTGTGTTTCATGTTAACAAATCCAAAGGCATAACTATTTTATTAAACCAGCAGTACCAAACTAATCTTATTTATTGAAGATTTAACCAAATTACTTGACATTGAAAATATGTGAGTTGGCTCCTATATTTATGGAAGTTTTAAGATTTAATTTATATGAGTGCTTATTTCCCTCTAAGCCAATTAGGATACAACTCCTTTAAGTGATTTTATAAATTAATTTGGTAATATCATCTGGAGATAAGGAAATAACATGTGTATGCATATATATCCCACATACATTCACAAATAATACATAAACATACAGACAGACAGAAATAGAGATCTTTCAGTTTTCATTTTTAAATTTTAGCTATAAAGTCACAACGGCTTTGGTCAATAGAGTTGGTTTTGTTCTTTCTTGCTTGAAATGAGCAAAGCCTCACATTAATGTCTCTGTTTATTTCAGATGATTTTGAAAAAGCCAAGGAAATTTTAACAAAGATGAGATACTTTTCAAATGTAGAAGAAAAGATCAAGTTAAAGAAGATTCCCCTCTAATGGTTGCTAATCTAAAAGTTTTTAAAATAAAAGTTCTTGCATATTTCTTTTCTGGCTCTGCTAATAAGGCTAGATATGCTTTCACCACTAATCTCATCTTAAGTCTGTGGCCTAAGCATTAATGGATGGCAGATTTTGTCATGCCAGTGGAAACACAGCCTAGCCAGAGCTTGAGTGGTCAATTCTTCATGTGATATTTGATAGACCATGTCCCCCAACCTAGGCCAATGGATGAGGAGGTGGGAATGGGGCCAACCTGAGAATCTAAAGGGGTGGGTAAACTTGTACAAAGGGCTACACCATAAATCCTTCACATTTTGGGGGGCCATACTGCCTTGATTGTAACTCAACTGTGTCATTGTAGCACTTCACTTACAAAATAAGCAATAGGCTAGATTTGGCCATGGGTTTGTCAGCCTCTGCCCTAGAACCACATCTTCTTTGTAAAGGCATGAACTTCACTAATCCCCTTAATCCCCTTGTTAGTATGGTCTTCATAGCACTCTTTTTGGTAATCATGCAAAGTTGCCTTTGGACCTCTTTGGCCTACTTTTCAAAATGTAGATAATATAATCAAGATTTAGTCTGGTATTAAACACCAGCAACATTTTCAGCTCCACCTTGGTGGGATGGAGCAGTTTTAATTTCTCTCTGGACAGTTGACACTCTCTTGTCATGATTTCTATGCTTCTCTAATCCAGCCCAAAGCAGTTCTACTTCCCCTTCTGGATTTTTGGAAATTGAGTTTAAGTTCTTAATTCATTTCCAGAAGAAAACCTTTTAAGCTCTCTGGATCAAGGGAGATTAAAATAGAAAATCTGATTTACAAAATTGCAAGAAATAACTCTTGGAGAGAATTGCTTGGTTATAATTGAAAAAAAGTCAAGGTTCTGAACCAAGGTTTGAATAATACTAAGAGTTTAAAACTGCAGTTCCTTTGCATCCTCTCTCATCCTTGTTTAAGGATTTATATCTTGTGAATCCTGATCTTGTTACAGCAGTTACCATTTTAGGATTTATGGATCTTCTGAAGGCAGATGAACCACAGCAGCTGTCTGGCTTAATGGTATTTAGGAGTGTCAGTACAGTCTCCAACTCCCTCACAGTTTACAAGGAGAATGAGTTACTTGTCTAAAAACACACAGGGAGTCCTTTAAATAAATAATTACAATGCAAGCTAATGTCCTGATTTAATTGGGTGCTTCTGCAAAGAAAGGAAGAGATGAAAGCATTGTTTGAAATATTTCTGTAAGACAGTCTTCATTCCTTCCTCAGAACAATGATCAAGACCAAAACAATCTGGCCACAAAAAAGAAATCAGATAAACATTGCCTCACACTACATCTTTGGACGAACTTCAGAGAAACTCTCCCTTACCTGTTGCCATCAACTGGAATGGCCACTGGGCCTCCCTGCAAACTATTTCTGGTTTAGGAAATAAATTAAAGACTTTCTGAGTCAGTGGAATTACTTTTTTTCTATCCTGTCTTCCAAAGTCTTTCCCTTCTAGTAGGAGGGGATTGTCTAAATGTCTGTATGTGTCTCACCCACCAATCCTGGAAGAGGAGAGGTGGTAATCACCTCAAAAGGCAGGCCTAGACTGTCACTGAGAAGAAGAGATACTCTCAGTGGCTGCTGTCAAGTTCTATAGCCTCTCTTCCCAGGTTCCTGTGGTATACAACACATAATAATCCTGTCTTTTGCTTCCAAGAGTCTGAAGCTGCAAGGAGTCTCTCTCTGATACATTGTAGTAAGGCTTTCCCTGAGTCCTGCAAAGCAGTTTGTTTCAGGGAATTCAATGAGATGGAGCAAAGCCTAGCAGGGTCTAAATTCTAAGACCTGAGGTTGAACTCACTTATAACCAAGGGGAATGAGGACCATAACTTACCTCAATTTCCTTATCTGTAAAATGGGGATAATAAAAGCATCCAATTCACAGAGTTCTTGTGAGGAATACTTAACTTAATCTGGTTAGAGAGCACCTGCAAATAGGAAATTATTTACCTCATAAATTATTAATTCTAGCACATTGATAAGGGGTATACAACTTAGTATAGAATTGTGACTTAGAGAATGAATTCGGATAGGCATTCAAGAAATATAATTAGGTGGAAAAGTTTCAGAATAAAAATACATGTAAAGTATGACTGTTTTCACAAGTATGTATCTATATGTGTATATACCATTATCTGGAAGGATATTTTTTCAGGTGAGGAATGAGGTGGCCATTTGTAGAAATGACCCAGGAGACTATGTGTTCTATCCAGTTGAAGTAAATAGGGCATTTCTTTAGGGAGGCAAAACTGCATTATAAACGCCACTAGGAAAACTTAAACCCTTTTCGTTCATTTGTTTCTTCTTAGACCATCACTGAGGGCAGTTGGGATGGAGAAAGAGGATGAGAATCTGGAAGGATTTCACAAATAAAGCCCGTAACACTTGCTAACTGATTAAATACAAGGGTGAACAAAAAAAGAGACATCAATGAAGATGCTTAGGTTTTTTCATTAGAAGAGAAAAGTTATCTCCTGACAGCTGAAACTGGCCTGGGACTCTCATGTAAGCCTTGGCATCTTCCTGTTAAAACAATTCACAGAAAGTCAACGTCAAACAAGAACTGAGATGTGACTTCAACGGATCAAGATAAAAACAGGACCACTTCACATTCATGACTGAACACAGATAAAATGTGAACATTGTTCAAACAACCGAAATGACCAAACATCCCCCTTTCCTACCTAATAAGAAGGAATGTTGCTTCCCTACCCATTAGGAGGCTAGCCTCCCTTCATTACTCCTACCTTCTAGAAAAGATTGACTGAGATGCCCAATCACAGAATCATCTCTGAATCCTGACAGTATTCACTCCAGAGCAAAGCCCAGCTTCCTTGAACCTTACCCCAAATCACCTATGACAGGCTGAAATCCTTTAAGAAGCCGTAACACCCCCTTACTACCTCACTTCAGTAAGTCAACAAATCCATGATTGTTCATTTATACGTATGTTCTTGGTCGGCTTTGGCTGAAGGGCATTGACTTTGGTATAAGCAACTCAGATTGTAAGATGGTGCCATTCCCTGAGATGGAAAAAATGGGATATGATCACTGGTTGGGGGTCTACCAACTCTGCTAGCCTCTCTTGCAAGCTTATGTTCCTGGATGCCCCAGGCAGAGGCTGGAAGGCTCTCCAATACCTCTCCCAAGAGTTCTAGAAGGTAGGAGTAATGAAGGGAGTAATGTTTCATGCTGTTCGCTCTAAGGCATCACCAACTTCATTTATATTAAAACAGAAAGAATACCTGACATTTTATGCATGTGTGCTGCGTGCCAAGCAGTGTTCTAAGGGCTGCAGTTTTCATTCGTGTACCTCTCCCCCAACGCTATGAAGATAGGTACTGTTATTACTAGGCAAAGAGGTTACACAACTTGCAGGGTAAGGATTGGAATTCCGTTGTCTTCTAGGCCTGCCAGGGCCGTCCTCAAGTCACAACCGGCTAAGCCGTGGCAGCCATCCTGTTCGTGGTCTGCAGGGACTGCCACTCCCGGCATCCCTTGCGGCGGCAGCTCGCCACACACAACAAATCCCGGCGTGCCCCTGGGTGGCCTGAAGTGGAGGGTTCTAGAAGGCGTGACGTGGGGTTGAGAGCGGGCTCTGGAGGCGGGCGCCTTTCGGCAGTCGCTGTGGCCGCCACAGCCGGGCTTGGGGACGCGGGCAGCCGGGGCCGCGGGCGCAGCGTCCTCGTCTCCCCGGCCATGGCCGCCCTCGGCCGGCCCTTCAGCGGCCTTCCCCTGAGCAGCAGCTCGGACTTGCTGCAGCCGCCGCCGCCAGGCTGCCCCGGTCGGGCCTTCCCGCCGGGGACGGACGGCGCCGAGCTGACCCCGCGGCCGGGACCCCGTGCCGCCCACAGCAGCCCCGGCGGGAGTGCGGCGCGCGGACGGTGAGGAGCCTGTGGGTGGCGGACGCAGGACGGACAGGACGGCCGGCGGGCGGGCGAGCGGGCTTTTTAACCTTCCCTCCTCGCGACTCCGCGGCGGGCTTCGCAGGGCCAGATAACAGGGAAGGAAACCGGCCCTCAGAGGGAGGCGGTAGCCGTGTAAGGCGCCTGAGGTCGCCCAGCCGGGGAGCCCGGTGCGGACCTCCGCCCGCCTTCGCCTCCGGGAAGTGAGGAGACTTTCCCGAGCTCGCCCGGGTCGTGCCGGGATTGGAACCCAGGCCGACGTACATGCCTCGCTCCCCTTCCAGACGCGGCGCAGCTGCTGTTAGCAACAACTTTGAGTGCGTCTCGGACACCCAGTTTACTTACCGCAAAGTGGTACAGAAATGGGCCCTCCTAGTGAGATCGTAGAAGTAAAGCGCTTAGCCAATGGCTGCCCCAAGTCCGTTTTCCCCACGTTGGTCCCCTCATACTCATCTCCCATTACCTTGGCCCAATGAGGAGTCTGGATTTCAATTTCTAATGTCGTGACCACCCAACGTTTCCCTAACTGACCTTGTGACCTGTATAGCCTTCCCAGACGGCAAGGAAAGGGACTCCTGGTACGTGTGGAGTAGACAGGGTTATGGGAGCAAGAAAGAGTAGATACAGAAAGCAGAAGCTCCATCCATTTCTCCGTTGACTGACTTTTTTGTTTCCGCAGTGTTGCAGTGAACTGTAAAAAGAAACACAAGCGAGAGGAGGAAGATGATGAGTAAGTTTCAGGCGCCGTTTATTCACTTTGTGCTTAACCCAATTTAACCTGTTTTATATCTTCAACTACCTGGTTTAAGTGAAAAGGTGAAGTGTTAAGTATCTCTGAAAGGAAGCACAAGGAACTGCTAACATGGGTTGTCCTTCCAGAAGAGTAATGGTGGTGGTTGGTAGGTCAGAGGGAAATTTAATAACTTATTCTAATGTTTGGATTTTGAGCCATGTGAAAATTATTCACAAAGTAAAAGAATTTCAAGTGTACAAAAGGATACGTATTGAAAATTACACACTGTCCTCCCAGTTCTCCCCAGAGGAATCCCAGTTGCTTGTTTCCCATTTCTCCTTTGAAAGATAATCTAAAAACTTAAAAGTTTGTAACTGTGTATCTATATCTCTGGTTTTTCGCATTTGTAAGAAGACACTGTTGACACTGTGCCACACATCTAACTCTCCTGTAGCTTGTTACATTTCCCCATACAGAGTTCTATCTAATTTTTCAAGAGTTGAATGGCATTCTGTTGAAAGTCTAGGTATACATAACTAACCAGTCTCCTATTGATGGATTTCTAAGTTATTTCTAATCTTTCATTATTACTAACAAATCCATGATGATTCATTTCGAATATTTTGTATATATTTGCAAGCAGGTGAATGTATTCCTAGATTGGGAATTGCTGGGTCTGAGTGTATGTATTTAAATTTTGAAAGGAGTTGTTGCCAATTTATATTTCTAACACTGGAAATGCCTTTTTCGCCATCTCACCAGAACTGTATTTTCAAACTTTGATTTCACTGATAGGTAAAATATTAAATCTCATAGATAGGCAGTCTAATAGAAAAATGAGTAAAAGAATTTCCAGAAGAGGATATCCAAATGACCAACCAAATGAAAAGATGTTTGATCTCATCAGTCTTTAGGGAAATGCATATTAAAACCACCATGAGATACTCCACCACTAGATATTGGAGTGGTTATGAAGCATCAGAAACTTTCAAACACTATGGATGAGAATGTAAATTGGTACAAGCACACTGGAGAACAGTTTGGCACTGTCTTAAAAGTTGAAGACTCATATATCCTTTACCCAACAGTTTCTCTCCTTGAGTATGTGCATGCTTGCTTCAGGAGACATGTACTAGAAGGTTCATAGCATCCTTGTTCATACTAGCTCAAAACTGGAAACTACCCTTATATCCCTCAACGGAAAATGGATAAATTACAAATTCATACAGTGGAGTTCTATTCAGCAAAAAAATATATACCTGTCAACATGGATGGGTCTTATAAACAACATGAAATGAGCAGGAACAGTATCACAAGTATGTATACAGTAAAATTCTCTAAATATAAAGTTCAAAACCAGGCAAAACTAAACATTGTTTAGGATGCATATTTACATGCATGGTAATTTTTTTAATTAATTACCATAAAAATGTTTACATGTACGGAGAAGGGAATAGAGTACCATTTTAGGATGCTGTAAGCAGTCTGTATCTTGAATGTCATTTTAATGGATGTTTTATAACTTGTATGTTTGCACTTATGAGTGTAAGATTTTATAGTTAAAAAGAAATTAGATCACTTAATTTGCATTTTGTAAAGTATAAGTGATGTTGAACATCTTCATTTAAGCCATTTTCATTTAATGTGTGAATTGTTCATGTTTCTGCAAATTTTTAATTGGATTATTGTTTGTTCTCTTTTTCGTCTATAAGAAGTCCATTAAAGAAATCAGTTTATTATGTGAGTTACAAATGTGTTCCCCAGATTGTTGTTTGTCTTTTAACTTTGTGCTTTTTTTTTTTTGCCAGCATAAACTTTGGATTTTCTAACCTTGCTGTTAACACAGGCTAATAATAAGACAGTAGATTTGAAAGTTGCCTTAATTTTAAAAACCACTGGACCACACAATAAAGTATCATTGATATACAATCTTATGATGGTTCCACATACACAAAACAGTGGTTCAGCATTCACCCTCATTATCAAGACCTCACCCCCTCCACTGCAGTCACTATCAATGTAGTAAGATGTTACAGTCATTAATTGTATTCTCCATGCTGTACTACCATCCCAGTGACCTACCTATGTTGTAATTGCAAATTATAGTGCCCCTTAATGCCCTTCTCCCAACCCCCCCAACCCCTCCCCTTTGGTAACCACTAATTCCTTCTCAGGAACCACCTCTAATTTACTAACAAAAAGGTTGAGGCTCTGGAAGACAGAGGGACTCAACTTTGGATGTCTAAGGCCCGGAAGTGTGCAGCTGCCATTTCCATAGCTCTTACAAGCACTTTGAAGTCTTCTATATCACATTTTCTTTGGGACTTAATCATCACTGATCTCTTAATTATTTACAAAATGGACCTAGAGGCATGAGATAATTGAAACCAAAACACACTGGAGAATTAAGAGGTCGGAATCTAGCTCTTACGTTTAGTTGCGTTTAATAGTTGAATTGTTAGTTGTGCTGGGAAATTACCCATTCCTTTTAAATATATTCTGCTTTCTCTTAACTGCTTTCTACAACATCACATACTTTAAAATTATACAAGTATTAACAAATATTTGATTTGAGTAGGCATTTTTAATCCTTTCTTATGAATTAAAACTAATTATAAGCTAAACATACTGTTAATAGTTGATTTCAGTCAGAAATCTAGGTTCAAGAGAGCATTATTGCTTGCCAGATTTTATATTGCCAGAGACTTTAATGTTGATGTTCATAGACTTAACATGGAATAGAAATTTCTCCTTGTAAAATACATGCTCCTTCCTTTGACCCTTAGTTTAGAGAATCAAAAGCTGTGCTAGCCATTAATGAATTTTATTTTTGTTGTAGAGTTGTGTTCTGGTTTTGAAATTGCACATGTTCATGCCCGTAATAAAGTACTTTTGGCCTAAATACTTAAATAGAACAGGGCTGGTTGTCTACTTAACTTGCTTCATACCACTTTAAACTGGATATGTTGTAGTGTTTGCAAATACTAGTTCATGGTAAGAGCTTTAACAGTTGAACTTCACTAAGGAGTCAGGAGTTTTTAGTGAAAATGTAGTAAGAGGTGAAATTCAGGAACTCTGGGGTCTGGTGCCCAGCACTACCTTACATGACACACATAGGAGGGAGCACTTTAGCTTTCTAGGTCCTACTTTCCAAACCTGCAAAACAAGGAAATTGGATTTGATGAACTCTAAGGCCTCTATGAAATACAGTTTTTCCAGGAAATGAAGACAGTCTGTGTTGCAAGGTGGGAGGAAAGTGGACCTCATTGTTAGTCAGGGACTCATAGAGCTGAGTGACAGCTTCTGACATTTTGGAGAGGACCAAGAAATGAGCAGTATCATCTGCACCGGCAGTACTTGGGGCAGACCTGATGAGGCAGATTTCTTTCCTCTAATGGAATACAGAATGCCTGCAGACCACCCCTATATGACCAGTTTGATGGAATAGCAGTGTTATGACAAAATATGGCTGGCACTGGTGTTTTATGATTTTTGTTTACTTCCCACTTGACCTGTCCAGAGCTAAATAAATAGAATGACTTTCAAGTTCCCACCTTGAACACTTCTAATCTGAAAAGGCAGAATTTGGTGGAGGGCAGAATATATCTGAAGAAGGCTATGAGGAGATAGAAAAGAAAGTGGCTGATTTTTCATCTTAAAACCACACACTGTCCAAAGCATTTTTTCTTAAAAGAATTTCATTAGAGGTAGGATGATATTTCATTTATATTAGTCTGAATTTTCATTGAATTTTTTTCCTTCAGTTGTCCAGTAAGAAAGAAAAGGCTAACTGAAGCTGGGCTCTGTGCTGGTCCTAATGACTGGATTCTTTGTGCACATCAGGATATAGAGGGTCATGGAGTAAATCTGTGCACTAGTGGCCTTTCTGCACCTGCCATGTTAGATGTTATTTGTGAAGAAATGGATCAGACAACTGCAGAACCGCAGTGTGAAGTTGCCCGAAGGAGGCTTCAGGAAATTGAAGACAGGTAAATGGACAGCATATATAGCTGGCTATTGCTCTTCTTATGGGAAGTCTTTACTCTTCAGCTAGTCTAATTCTTCATTTGGTGATTCCTTGATCCTCAACCTCTAAGAACATGAAAATCCGGGAACTCAAAATGTACACGTTAAATGTTAAAGTGAGTTCTTTTTGTAGAACTAAATATTTTCACTATTTCTGAATGTTAATTTTTGGTTTATCAGCTTTCAGGGACACATTCAAATATGGCATCTAATGTAGAACATTTTTAAGTGAAATACTGAATAATTTCTGTATATGCTTTTTTCACTCATGTATAGCCTCTCTTTTATCTTTCATTTTACACTTTAGCACCCGTTACTTTTACCCTTATTTATAAATTTTTGTTCAATTGCTAGAATATGTAGTAGCCTAACTAACTTTTCTTTCTCTGTTTCTACTGCCTTTATTTAGGATAATTGATGAAGATGAAGATGATGAAGTTGAAGCTGACAGAAATATTAACCATCTCCCCAGTCTTATCCTTTCTGATACCATGAAGACTGGTTTGAAGAGGGAATTTGATGAAGTATTTACAAAGAAAATGATTGAGTCCATGTAAGTTTTGGTTCTTGATTTCCATTTAATTATGATCTTGGAGGGAAAACCCAGTGTCTTTGAACACTACCCATCCTATCCTAGCCATCTCTTTGTCTCCTGATCTCCAGCCAAGTGAAAGCACTAAGAGCCATTTTGCTCTGAAGTTAGACACAGGTTCATGAGTTCATTTTATCCAGTTTCCTAGATCATCAGCGTAGAAACACAGAAATAGCAAGTGACAGCAGAACAAATAATAGTGAGTAGTGACAGTACAGTGTGAGGACGAGAGGAAACTGGAAAGAGAGCCTAAAAAGCAAAGCAACCTGGGGCCATTTATAAGAGCTAATGAAAGCTCTGCAATTCTTAGAGTCCTTGAGTCTGGATGATCTCAAGTCATCATTATCCACTGAATGAGAGAGTAGGCAAATTATAAAGTGACATTTAGGTGTTGCCTAGAAAAGATTTTAGACAGACTTGGTTTGTAGGATAAGTGTCAGATATTTGAAAAATTCTCTTAGGACGCCAGTCCCAGTGATGCCTTTGGCCACAGTGGGTCAGCTGCTGCTTGATGTTAAATCACAGAGGTTTTGCATTAGCCTCCCAGCTTGAGTTTATAATTACTTAGCCCTGAGAGTGGCTAAATAGTTTAGCCAAGAATAAGCTGGTTACATTGTCCTCTAGCCTAAAGCAGCACTTTGCTCTTAGTAGTTTTCCAGAAGCTGGCCTCTGGAGGTATTCTTCATTGTGTTTTATTTTGCCTTATTTGCCTTTTGTTCCCAGAAACCATCGCACCGTCACTGAATGGGGGAGGGCTGAGGGGCAGGCACAGTCATTGGCAACATAATCATTTTGGCTTATTGCAAAAAGCATTGTACTTCATACCAGTGATAAACAAAAGGCATACCGAGGTACTTGTGTTTGGTCAGTGTTTCATTTTATTTATTATAGTTTAGCACAAGATAGTAGCCAATATCTGCTAATATTAACCACAATCTTTAAAAATTACAATGTTAAAACAAGGCCTCTAATTTTCACATTGGATATTTATATTCTAATCACAATATCAGTACAACCAGTTGGTTTGGTTAAAAATGCATGCAGAACTGTAAAGTTTTATGCATCTGAGTGGCCTTTCTAAAGATCACTTTGGATTATCATAAATCTATTATTGTGCCATTCATTCTTAACTCTACATACTAGGTAGCGCACATTAGCTTTTCAGCGTATATGTTTTATTTTCATAGCCTAAAATTTTTTATAAAAATCTGTATTTTATGTCTTAGGAGCCGTCCTTCCATGGAGCTTGTGCTCTGGAAACCTCTCCCTGAACTCCTTTCTGATAAGCCAAAGCCATCTTCTAATGATAAGAACTATGCAGCAGAGAGCCACACTAAACATGCAGCTGCTGGCACTGCCTTCCCTCGGAGAACTGAACTGTTCTTAGAGCCTCGGCAAACAGGGATGCCTGTTTACAGTAGTTTGGAGACAGCTGCTTGCACAGAAGAAGAGATGGAACTCTAGAAACTAGTTTCTACACTAAAGTCAAATCTTAGAAGGCTCATGTATTTCATTGTGAGCCTACTTGTATAGTATAGGGACTTGAAAGTTTTGTGAAACGGGTGTAATAATATCTCCACCTGTGATCTGGGGTGGGACTGTCATTTTGGGTAGCCATTTCTCGAATTCAACTTTTACCCAAGGAAGCTTGTCTCAAGGGAAAAGCAGTTTTCTAGGGAGGCTTACTAAGTGAATGTGGGATTACAGTCTGCAAAGACAAGAATAGAAGCTATATATGAGAGGGTGACTTAATCTGTCACACTATCTAAACCATTCAGACACTTGGAGAATATTCAGAGACTTGAGTTGAGAAGATGATTAAGAGAGAAGGATGCTCCTACTACAACTGTACCTTGACAGTTGAGTCACAACTTACCTGTAGATATGAACTCTTGTTTACAATGGTGACTATGGGGAGAAGGAGGGAAGAAAGCAGTAGCTTAAGCCTATTGCTAAAAAATTTCACAGAGGCCCTGAAACTTGTGTCATTAGTTGTCAGTTCAGTGTAGCTATATTGATTAAATAGCCAGTAGCATTGTGGCTCACCTTTTTGCCTCTGAAAATGCAATGAAAATACAAAGAAAAAGTTTTTCCTACAAGGCTTTTTTAGCCTTGTGCTCCTGTTGCTCCTTGGCTTCCCTTGCATAATTAATAAGCCCAGTTATTCAGTAATGTTTACAGCTTAATTTTGAATGATAGTTAAAAAGATAGATAAACCCATGTGCAAATTTGGCTATGGGAAAACCATCCCTTAGGTAATCTCGAAGAGATGCTGTGTCAACCCAGCATTGATAACTTCTGTACTTAAAAAAAAAAGCGTGGTACCTGTATTGGTTGAATTTTTAAATATTAATTTAGAAAACAGTGACTGAATAATTGAGATCAAATGAGCAAGTGAAATTGAGATTTACGGAAATAGCCAATTTGCCTGGTGCTTCAGCTAGTGTACAGTAAGCCTAAAGGTTGGTAGACAGTAGCTTCCTGCTAGCAGGGTATCTTCGTCATCTTCATAAGCTCAAGTTGTCCTTTGGGGATAACCAGGATTGAAGTTTTTCTCAGGAAGCACTCTTCTGTGTGTCAAGGACTCAGTAGTGCAAAAATAACAGTTCCTTTAGTGCTACGGAATATCCACTATAACTTGATGAGTATAATAGTGTAATACTGGCCCTTTCATCACACAACAGGAGACCACCCCGGTTCTTTTTGTTCTGTTTTCTGGGTTTCTTCCCTCTTTGTAGGAATTAGATATCTTGTGTAGAAAAAAATGGTTTATGCCAAGTAGAGGTGACTTTTTAGAAACCGGCTCCCAGGAATTTTTGAAACCCATGCTGAAATCCCTCCCCTTGTTACAGATGATGTAGAAGTAACACGTCTATTGATTGGACTGTTTCTTCTCGTTTGCCTGTTATTATGCTTTTTCTATTTCTGTCTGAATAGTCAGGAAAATATTTAATGTTTAATATTTAAACAAAATAATGTCTACACAGTAAAATTACTCAAACTTCAAACCAGTATTGAAACCAGTTGGAAACCAGCTAATAGTTTCTTAATCTCAGATTTAGAGATGAATGTAAACTGTATTCTTTTGCAATGTGCAAGTATTTGATTCATGCTGTTTGAAAAACTCCTGCCTTTGGGTCATTGTTTAGTGGGACCAACTTGTAAAGTTTGTAGCCTTAAAGAAATCCCTATGCTAAAAAATTTATTCTGGTACAACTCAAAAACATGAAGTGACTGCCTGCATGTGGAGTGAGTCCCAAAGTTGTAGTGAAAGGGGAGTAACAACTTCCCAAAGAAGGCCAAAACACATTAAGGTTGTCTTCTATAGGAATTGTTGAACAGGCCTCTGATCAAAGGCCTGTATGATGGAAAGGAGGAAAGAACTCCAAAACAAGGCTTTGATAATCATTGGCAAATGTAGGAGAGAATTAAGGTTCTGTTAATTAAAATCAAAACAACTTGTTTCAGGAGTCAAGTTATCTGATAATGATAATTATTTTTGCAGGAAAATGGGTGTTTGATGCTCCTTTTTAAACTTTATCTTCTTGCATATGTTTATATAAAAATTGTCTTCTTCATCCTTGTGGTGCTTATTCAACTGAGCCGTTTGCATAATTCCCATGCCTCTGCTTTGTTTTTGTAGTGTAAGGCTTTTGCTTTTGCCTTAAGGTTTCCCTAGGGAATTAACAGGTCTTTTCATTTTGTACAGCTTTTGAAGCATGGATCATACATTGGCTTACTATGCTAATGTGTGAAGAGAAAAAATACCTAAAGCAGGTGAGCTTTAATGAACAAATGTATATTTTCTCTGAAGTTGAGTAGGGTGTGCGTGGGTTTTTTTTAATTAATATGAAAGTAAGTCCAATTCTCACAAATATTAATGAAATTTTTTTAAACTGCTACTCATTCTTCAAAGAGGTGCAAATGTAAAATTCAGAAAAATAGAACCATGAGAAGAATGCTTACCAGCAGGTTCATTATTTTGGCTTTGAAACTTGGTTTTTTAATAGTAACAAGAATGATGCAGTAATAGAAAAGTTCTGGAAGATGCTGTCATTTTTACTTTAAAGTGAGAATCTGGTGTTTCTGTATTGTTTTCAATAAAACTTCTTAAGTGTTTTGGACTTTTTGAGGTATTTGTATTCTTGCACTGAAGTAAACAAAATCAGCTAGTTCTTTGCTTTCCTCTAAATTGTATTTGAAACAATATTCATATTAGTGAGGGATTTAAATTTATTCTGAAGAGACGATTATGTTGGGTTAAAGTGTCATAATGAATTAACTATTTCCAAAATAGGCAGACTGTTTTGCCATTCTAAAACCTATGGACTGCTTTCCACTCTACTTAGCAAATCAATGCTTTGTCAGACAACAGCATTGATTGCAGTGGTGATTGAATTCAAAAGTGTTCAAATTTGGCATTGGAAATGGTATGCAGAGTTCACAGTTCTTTTGTTTTTACAGGTTTGGGACGTTTAAAAAATAGAGAATAGGAAAATTCCGTCAATATGGTCATGCCTCTTAAGAGTTGACAGGTCACTGGGTGGCAGTATTGCCTGCATATTTACAATAATTGTTTTATAAATGTGGATCCCTGATTTGTGGGCAGGCAGTTTAAATGTGGGTTGCAGTTACAGAAAACTGAGGATATTGGTTTTTCACCGGAATTTGGAAATACAGCTAAAAGCCAATTTCTTTTAAAGGTTTGAAATTACAGCCTAAGTAGATAGTAACAACTCAGTAGTGTAAACACCAGGTCCCGTGTTCTTCCTACTTGACCAGTGGTTTTAGTCTTTTTGTAGCACTACTTAAAATATCATTTAGATTTCATTGAAACAACCTGCAAGGTATGGTTCAGACAGTGTAACAAACTCTTTGAAAAAATAGTTTTGTGTGTGTCAGTTTGGTTCAAAGATTCTACCAGTGGCATGTCAGAGATGAACTGCATGTAGTAAGAATACAGACTACAGCTTCAGGAAGACAAGGATGTTTTAACAGTCAATTAGTGGGTAAACAAGCCAGTCTACCTGTCCTTAATGAACTTTACAAGTCACAGGGCAAAAATTTAAATCACAGGAGATTTAGAATTTAACTGATGCCATAAAATATGCCTGGATTAGGCAGTATTACCTTCTGCCTACAGTTCTGTACCTGTTTTAGTGTCTGCTTCAGTAGCACACTTAATAGAAAAAAGCAAGGAAGCACAGAGATTGGTGTTACAAGGCCCAGGGAAATGGTGTGCAGGCATATCACCTGACTTCTTTTTTAATCTCAGTTATGTATAACCCTCTGCATTAAATAGGAATCCTTTGGTTTTGCAGGAAAAGGTCTTTTTATTTCTGACCAATTTAGTGTTTGAATATGATGTCCTTGAATAACAGGTGTTTTCTCAAGGCTGAGCAGTTCTAGTGATTATCACCCATCTGTGCAGGAAATGAAAACCTTGATAATCTACACAGGTTATGTATGTCCTGTGTTATTCCGGTTAGTACAGTTGCCTTTTTCAGTGTGATGTCATTGAATGCAAATTATTTGAGCCTCAACCTCCAGATGCTTGTGCTATTATGACAGAGGGAGGCTAAAATATTTCTAATTACATCTGCCTATACAATCCCTAAATAGATTTTAGCACTTGAAGTTTTTAGTTGTAGAAAAATCAGGAATCAGGTTTTTAATCATTTGGACAGCTGGAGTATCTCCATACGTTTATGATACAGAAACTGAGACCAAGCTTGCATTGCCAAGCACTAGGATTGTGCTCTGGCTTTAATGACCAGGGGAATCTTAGGCTGTCTTGACTTCAGGTATGCTTGTGTAGGCGCCAAACACATTCTCTTGTACTTGGCTGAAATTATAGCCTGCTTTGCCTTGCTGCTTCAGAGTTTTTGAGTCCTGTTTCATTTTTTCTGTTCATTCCCTTTGACCTCCCCAGAGGTAGTCTCAATAAATATTGGCATAGAATGCTGACATAGGTGAAAACAGTGAGGGGAGTCCTTTAATACGTTGGAAGAGGACTCCCAAGGAAAAGATGTACACAAAGGATGATGTATCAAAGTCTCTGTAGTTTGGGGGTTTTATTAATATCTCCAGGATTTTTCTCCAACAGGTTCATTCTTTTGTGAAAGAATTTCTAGAGTATATATAATTCTGTAAGAGATTAAAACTCTTCCAAAGTGTTATTAGAAAATAGCTTACTTCTGAGTGCTTGAGATGGCGCCTGATAATAGCACACATATACTAAATGCTTGTAATGTACCCTCTCTTTAGAGATACTATTATGCCTCTTTACAGATGAGAAAATAAGTGATTATATGTCCAGGGTAATAGGTAACCAGCAACAGAGTTGAACCCAGGAGTTTGAGTTTAGAAAATGTTCTTAGTCCCTCTAATAATGGCAGGAGAATCTTGACATTTAATGGCATGTCCTTCTCTAACATAAGATGGTATAGAAAAACAGCTGTTAAGGGTGCTAGCTCTGCCACTTATGAGCTGTGAAATTGGCCAATTAGGCTGAAGAAACTGTCTCAGAAATATAGTAACTGCTCGAAGAGTAGATTATATCACTTATGCAGCCAGGAATTGAAGCAGGCAGTAAATTAAGGGGGAAACCTTCAGTCACTTAAAAAAGTTGGCATGCTTACTTAAGTTGGGTAACACTATAATAGCAAACAATGAAACACCCAGAAAGAACACAGTAAGACTTAAGGCCCAAGAAGGAATCAAAGAACAAGAACACTGCATTGCACTTTTTAATTGCACAGGTAGTTTTAAATAAATGGAGAAAGCACCTTCCAAAAGTTACACTAGCAGAGAAAGATTCCATCAAGCATTTACATAGTAAATTTCTATAATCGTACGATTCTTGATCTTTACTTGAACTGTACATGAGGGAAAAGGAGCCACCTCAGGTAGGTATCTCTGTTTGCAGAAGCAAACTAAAAGACCTAAAATCAGAGGTAAGCCTGGGATGTCAAGAAGGAAGAAAAATGATAAAGGACCATGAGACACTGTCAAATGACCCTTGCATAAGTATTTTAGGACATATTATGCCCTTAAAGGTACAACCTCAAAAGCTGTAATTCTGCATTGTAATAATACATTTGAGTACCTTCAACTGCTGGATGTCAAAGAATACTTAGGGTGACCTATGAGGTTTGAACAAATACTTCAGAGGAATTCTCTAGGACTGTACACCCTCTACTTTGGCTTTTTGAATGAAGCACAGACAAACTTGTCTACTATCCTCCAGGCAGTGTAAAAGTCAAGGAAAAGGGCAACAGTATTGGCGCACTCCTTAGACGCTAATCAGCTGGGGAAAGAGTTCATTGGCAAAGGTGTCCTCCCAAGGATGGTCTACACCAAGCAAAGAGGACATGTCACTGAGGGGAGAAGGGGAGCCCTCATACCTACAGTCACTATAAGCATCCAATAGGCAGGAAGATGGCTTTAGGCAGTGGCTGGATGAAAGTAGATCTGGGATACCCAGCTCTGGAATGAAGTCATCTTCTACAAGTTCTTCCTTCACTGAGACAGTGAATTCAGGGTGATCCTTCTCTGAGGGGCTGACAGGTGCTTCCTCAATTTTCACTACCACATTAGGTTGGCTCTCTGTCTCAGAGGGTAGCTCTAAAACTAGAGGCTTGGTATATACATGGTCAAAACGAATCAGTTCATTAATGGCTTCCAGCTTGGCTGATGACGTCCCCAGTGATGGAGAAGGGGGGGCCAGTAAGTAACTGTGTCCTTCTGGGTAGACCTCTGGGAGCTGCTCCACGCTGGCAGACTCTGGTGAAGGACATCTGAAGAACATGACTGGGTCCAAGTTGAACAGAATGCCCAACAAGATATCAGACTGCAAGAGGCAAAAAATTAAATGGAGTCCAACTATTAGAATATACACCTACCTACAACACTTAGTACTAGGTTTATAATAATTATGGTATAGGGTGACCTCCAGGACCCACAGGCCCATTTATCTACACTTCACGCCCCACATCATCTGGAAACAGAGGGTTGTCTATGTTTACCTGTTGCCCAACCAAAATTAACTTCTGCCCTCATCTATCTGGTTAGGGATGTTAAGCATCAAACAGATGGCATCAACTAGTTATGCAGCTCTTTAGTAAATCTGAGTAATCCCTACCTCAGAGTCTGAAGAGTCAATACTGTCAGAATCCATGGGGAGATGTTGTGGAGGGGTGACAACTGGGCCTGCACCTGCTGCAGAGGTGCACGTAGTCTGAGTGCTGCGGACTCAGCAGACCCGGCCACTGGCCTCGCTCCATTTCCCTGAGAGAAAAGATCAAAGTGAATAAACAGCTCAAACACCTAACAGTCCCCAAGGTAATACTTATGAGGCAGCTGTGATTCTCAACTTTCAAGAATGCTAGAAAATAATCTGCAGGGCTGAAATTTTTCCCTTTGTTATTTCCATTTTCTTGAGTCCTCAAGAAGAGATAAGAAAATGGGGGCTAAGACTAACTTTTCATTGTGATTTTCCATGCAATGAAACATCTTTATTCCCTCAAGTTTCAGGGGGGATGATATTCTTTAATATTTTGATGATAATCTCCATAATAATGTTAGTAAGCAACAAAGTTCTATAGTGAATTACACTCAGAATCTTTTTTGGATAGTAATTTTTTTAAGTCTGTCCTGAACATTACCTTACTGTCTATCTTAGACTCCTTAAGTGTTGTCAATGAATTTGCCATATCCATAGATTAAAACCCACACACATCACCTTCTATCAGAGAAGTATCACTATTACAATGAATCCTTTCTCTGCTTATTCATATTCATCAAAGAACTATAATTTTAGCAGCATTCAAAGTCAGATTTGGCTCTCTTATTCTGGTTCTCCTTAATTCTGGTGTATATCTTGTTGGCTATCGGTATTTTTAAGTACTCTCTTAGCCATGTAATTTATTATTAGGGTTTAGTGCTATTCACTACACACTTGAAAAATAAACTGCCATTAAAGAAAGGGGTCATGTCATGTTTAGAACCAGTTCTCACATATGGCATCAAATAAAGGAGATGAGTTACCTTGGTCTCTGCCTCCTCTTCAGTAACCAGGGCATCCATCCCCAACCGCTGTCTCAACTCCTGGTTCTCAACTACAAGGCCATGAGTTTTCTCTCGTAAAAGCTGATTTTCTAGCAGAAGTTTTTGGTTCTGGAAGAAAGTACGTAATAAACTATTATTAAAACATCTAATTCTTTCACTTAATCTGTCTGATGAAGTTTCACTACAACTGGTTTCCTTTCCTTCTCGACCTTTTGGGAAACTGTGCTTACGCAGTTGTTCACGGTAGGTATTGGAAGGAAAGGTCATAATTAAGAAAAATAAGCTATTTAAGAAGTGCCATTTCATGGGGTCAAGAATAACAATATGTTTCCAACTACTAGACCTCAGCAAAGGGTGACTTATAGCTTTAATTTAGACATGATGTTAAAAAAACCCTATGTTGAACTGGCAAGTAATAAGTGTAATGGTGGACCATAAAATCAGAATATGTAAAAAAAAAATACAAATAATCCTTATGTATTCAAGATGTGTAACTGGCAACAACTTATTATCAGGTTAACAAGTGGATCCTATCCTAGAAGAGAAGGGGACCATTAGCGGACTTCTGGCCAAGTCAGGAAGGGTCTCAGTTTAAGCAATGACTTCCTATCTGCTTTTATTAATTTTATTTAGTACTAACTTGATAAACATTGTCGTAATGATGTTGTAATTCACCAATTCTGAGGTAGATCTAGCATCAAATGCCAGAGGGGTCAATCCATCTCTGCTCTCATCAAGCTTTACCACTTAACCAATTGTAGATCTACCCTTAGATTAACTTAATTTTAATGAAATTTTCTATTCTAAAGGGGCTGAAACAATTAGGAATGAGCAGCAAATATCAGAACACTCACCAAGTTAGGATATACAGATAAAAGATAAAGAGTTTGACCTTAAGTATTTTTACCTCTTCTTCCAAATCTACCACTTGTTGTTCCAACTCACTCATTCGAGCTTTCTTTCTGTCTCGGGCAGTCTGAGCTGCTACTCTGTTTTTCAGTTTCCTGAGAAAAGAAGGGACATACCACACTGAGTCATCCCAAACCTTATTAGTATCTTTATTTGGTAACTTTGCCAGCTGGTGCTTTCATTTTAATTTACAGTATAAAGGCAAAATACACTTCAGGCTCTTCCCTCAATAAAACAAAACAAAACAAAAAAATACAGCCTTCTGTTGATCTACTTGAAGACCTACTTTCCTTTCCCTCCGATTGCATCATCCGCCCCAGTCTCATCCTAGCCACAGCTGGACACACGTACTATTCATCTTGCATCATAGAAATTTCCTTCTCCCCTTTTACTCCCCCGTTGCTTCCTGATTAAATCTAGTGAAGGCTGCAACATCGCTATGACAACCCAACTCAAAATAAGGGAGAGGCCGATGCCGGTCCTCCTAGTCCCCTGGTGGCTGGGCCCAGGCCTGCTCGACAAGACACTGAATAAATCCCAAAAGGCACACTGATCATAAAAGGACGAACACTTACGGAGGTCTAAGTACTAGGCACTTCTCAGTCTCCCCAACGACCTCATCAAGTAGATACGATTTTAAGGGCACAAAGACTATGACTAGTGAGGCTTACAGACCCCCCAGCCTTTTCAACAGCTGTCATTTCAGTTCCGCACCCCTCCAAAAAAAAGTAAAACCAAGTAGGTTAATCGACTCCACGTTATAGCCCAAGTTCAGAAAAGCTGAACGACGGGTTTGTGGTCACACAGCAATAAGGCTTGGAACCCAGGTGCCCGCATACCCAGTTCTGGTCATCTCTAATGAGAGCGATAAGAAGGAATTTTAAAAGGCCTGGGCAGCCCTGG